>PVJS01009821.1:0-49445 GCA_004027185.1 Glis glis
CTCCTCCTCCTCCTCCTCCTCCTCTGGGCTGGTTAGTATTCTATACTGTGAATAGAACATAACGTGGGAATCCTTTCACTTGGTGATGCACATTTGATTTGTTTCCAGTTTGAGGATATTATAAATCAAATTGCTTTATATATTCATGAATAAGTCTTTGTGTGGACATATGTTTTTATTTCTCTTCGAGAAATAGGAGTAGTATGGCAGGACACATGGTAACCATCTATTTTATAAGAAACTAGCAAACTGTTTTCAAAAGAGGTTGAACAATTTTATATCTCTACCAGCAATGTATGAGATTCCTAATTGTTTCATTTATTTCCAACACTTGGTATTGTCAATATTTTTACTTCTGGTCATTCTGTTGGGTGTGTAGTGGTATCTAGTTGTAGGTGATAACTAATGATGTTGAACATCTTTTTATGTGTGTATTGGTCATACATACACCTTCTTTTTTGAAGTGTCTGTATCTTAATTTTTTAATTGGGTTATTATGGAGTTGTAAAAGTTCTTTATATATTCTATATATTGTCCTTTGTCACATATATGCATTGCAAATATTTTCTCCTGTCTGTGACTTGCCTTTTAATTTTTTTTTAACATTGACATTTGAAGGCCAGGAGTTGAGAATTTTGGTGGAAAGTCACTTTTAAATACCTATTTCTTTGTCTCTTCCACAGCTTTGAACATTGAGCAGAGCTTTTTGAACACAAAAGTAAACCATTAGTGAATCTATTTATTGACCAACTGGGAAAACAAAAACATTAGTTCTGAGAATTCTAGAGGGGGTGGGGTACTGGGATTGAACCCAGGGGAATTCTACCTCTGAGCTACACCCTCAGCCTTTTTATTTTTTGTTTTTGAGACTGGGTCTCTCTAAGTTGCTAAGAGTTTTGCTAAGTTACTAAGGCTGGCCTTGAACCTGAAATCCTCCTGTCTCAGCCTCCCAAGTACTAGGATCACAGGCGTGCCCCACCACACCCAGTCTATTTTAAATATTGACATTCTGGCTTCCATTAAGTCAGTTATACATTTTTAAAAGCAGTCCCATGAGGTTAAAAAAAAGAAAAAAGAAAAATCTTGGTGCTCCCATTTTATAGGAAAATAATCTGAGGTGTGAAAAACTGAAGCCCATGACCCCAGGTGATGAAGATGGCTGAGGCAGAGGAGGAATTGCTGTGAAACTAATTGGTCACAGTGAGGGTCTGATCCCAGTGTGGGGTCTGTGCCTGGTGCCCGAGCCATTGAGCTAAATCATCACAGCAAGGCCGGCCTGAAGGGATCGACCTGCTCCGCTGCTCTTGCTTCTTTGCATTTTCTTTGTTCACTCTTCTTCCCTTCCTTCTTTTCTTTTCTTTTTTCTTCTTCTTTTTTAAATCTGCCTTTAGCTTCATTACAGACTTAAGTCAGCAGTGCCTAGTTTTGTCTCTTTCCTTGTCTCCCTCTATCCCCGTCTTCTTTTTTTAAAATATACTTTTATTGGCGCATTGTAATTATACATCATAATGAGATTCAAAGTGATGCACACATACCTACACACAGCACGTGGTGTGTTTCCCTCCAGCTCCTGCCCCATACACATCAGTGAGAGGGTGTGGGTCCCTTCTTAGATGGATATAGCACCACGTGCGCTGTTCCCTCCATCATGTCTCCTTTCTCCCCTCCCCACCTCCCTCCTTTATCCCTTTTCACTATTCTGCTGGGCTCTCCTTTGTCATTAATGAAAGCTCGATTTTCATGTCATGCAGGAAAATACACATTTGCTTCAGTCTATCTAATTTCCTGATGGGGGTAGAACCTAAAACAAAGACCAGAAGCCACTTCTGTGCAGATGCCAGCTGGGGTAGAAGTGCAGACTGCACGGGTGTGTCTAAAAGGACTGAGAACACTCACCTCATGTCAGGGAAACCCATGATATATTCTGAGTTTTTTTCTTTTAAATTAAGTTTGCTAAGCCTGGTGTGGTGGCACACACCTGTAATCCCAGTACTTGGGAGGCTGCGACTGGAGGATCCCAAGTTCGAGACCAGCTTCAGCAACCTGGTGAGACCCCATTTCAAAATAAAAAATAAAAAGGGCTGGGATGTAGCTCAGAGGTAGAATGCACCTGAGTTAAATCCCTAGTAGCACTCCCCCCAAAATGAAGTTTACTAGAAATAATTATTTCCCTATTACTAAGCTTCCATTAAACGGCAGCCACCTCAGTAAGTCTTAAAGTAGTGATCTTGAATTATACAAATCACATTCCTGTGCTTCAGATCTGGATGAAGTCCTAAATCGTTAAGGCAGCCCATGAGATCCTCTCTAACCAGGATCTCTTTCCAGCCTCACCCCCTCTCCTGACTCCCTTCACAGTCTGTTCATCTAGTTTGTTTTCACACCAAGCTCCTCCTACTTCAGGCTCTCCCTCCTCCCCAGCTCCCCCATTGCGGAAATGCTTTTCCTCCTGTCTAGCTGGAACTCTCCCCCACGTATCCCCCTTTCTCTTCATAATAACACTCATGCTTTTTTTTTTTACCAAAAAAATGCACACATGCTTTAAATAAACCAACTCAAGCAATACAGAATTCAAAACACAGTTTAAAAACAATTAACCCCCCACTAAGAAATAGCTACCTGCCATTTACATTTAACATTGTTTCAAGCCTTATTTATATATACACATATTTAAAAATATACACTTATTTTTAAATATATATGTATTATAAAATATGTATTTTACATATATAACTACATTTACATATATACATATATTTATATTATACATATTATATTATACATAAATATATTTATATTATACATATATTTATATTATAACTACATTTACATATATATTTATATTATCATAAATATATACATATACATCTGTATATGTATACGTGTGTAATGTAAATGACCTATATAATATAATATATACACATGTACATATTTAAAAGTATATACTCATATACTTTCGTATAATAGTATATATGCATATACTTTTGTATAAAATATATGAAAGTATATATGCATATACTTTTGTATATTTGCACTTTTGTACAAAAGTATATGCACATATACTTTCATAGATTTTTACATAAATGGTAAATAGGGTTGATTCTCAAAACTCTAAGAAAATGAAGTTATACTATACATAGTATTTTAATGTTTTACATTCATTTGAATTCATAGGGAAAAAAAAAACCAAACTGAACAAAAACTGAAAGTAGAGCTCAACACTTCAGATGTTCCTTCACCCTAAGTAGTATTACTGCCTAGAATATCCCTCGCGAGTTCATGAGAACACAGAATAATAATAGGCACATTCTGCGTTGTAACATCCTTACTGAGCTACTGTTGCCACAAATGAACTGCATCTGCCCCAAGTGCACAGTGTGGTGCTTTGTGCTTGCACACACCTGCGAACCCTTCACCATGCTGGCGTGAGCACACACTTCTCTCCCCAAAGTTTCCTTGCACACCTTCACAAACCCCTTCCTTCACCCCTCTCTGCCTCCTTTCTGAAGTCAGCAAATGTGCTTTCTGTAACTATAGGTTAGTTTGAGTTTTCTAGTTTCATTAAGTAGAGTCATATAGTTTGTACTCCCCTTTTCTTTGGCATATTTCACTTAGCATAATTATGTTAATTATACCCAGCATAATTAACACAGACGCAAGTGTGTTATTGCATAGGTCAGTTTATTCCTTTTGGTCGCCATGTAGTATTCCACTGAATGTATATGCCACAGTTGGTTCATCACCACCTGTAGATAAATACCCGAGTTGTTTCCAACTTGGATCTATTACAATGATAAATTGGACTTCATAAAAAAGTTAAAGCATCTGCTCTTTAAAAGACATTGTTAAGTGGGGCGTGGTGGTGCACGCTTGTAATCCCAGTACTTTGGGAGGCGGAGACCGGAAGATCCAGGTTCATGGCCAGCCTCACCTCTCTCTCTCTCTCTCTCTCTCTCTCTCCCTGTCTCTCTCTCTCTCTACCTAGTGAGGCCCTCCGCAACTTTGTGAGACCCGGTTTCAAAATAAAGTATAAAAAAATAGGGCCAGGGGTGTAGCGCGGAGGTAGAACGCCCCTGGGTTCAATCCCCGGTACCGCAAAAAAAAAAAAAAAAAAAAAAAAAAAACATTGTTAAAGGGATGAAAAGACCAGCCACAGACCAGCAGAAAATATTTATAAGACAGATATTTGGTAAAAGACGTTATCCAGAATAAAGACCTCCCAAAACTCAATAATAAGACAAACAATATAATTTTTTAACTATCCGTTTTCATTTCAACTGAATCTGTTAACTCCTTGCTACAAAAGATGAGAAAATTAGCTTTATACTTTCTCTTACTTCTCCCTTCTCCTCTTATTTTTGTGGTTATATTACTATTTTTATGTTGTTAAGGTTTATACCAGTTTCATATGTCCTGCAACCATAAACCATCTCTCTCTCTCTCTCTCTCTCTCTCTCTCTCTCCTCCTCTTGCTCTTACTTTTAGTTCTTTTTCTAAATAGACTTAATGCTCATGGCTAGTTCTTCCACCATAATTTTTTTATTCCTAAATTTTAAATTTATATTTATTTACAGCCTATTGGATCTTTTCAGAAAGCAACTTTGTTCAAGAAGGGCTCACAGTTCTGTGTTCCCTAAGTTCTTGCATGCTTACTCATAGGTTTCTGATGTTGTTATTATTCTTGATATTTGGTTTTATCTGCCTACCTTCCATTAAATCTCAGCCTAAAAAGTGAGGTTTTTTTAAGTGAGTCCTTCCATGACTTTAGGATTAGATATACCAACTTCCACTTTTCCTTCAAATTACATATAATTATGCATTATTATAATTCATTAATTATGTGTGTGATTTGTTTAGTGGCCTTTCTAGACTCTATCATCTATCTATCTATCCATCTATCTATCATCTATCTATCTATCTATCATCTATCATCTATCATCTATCTATCATCTATCTATCTATCTACATATTTTTTTGGTGGTACTGGGAATTGAACCCAGGGGCATTCTACTTCTGAGTTACACCCTGTGCCCTATTTTATTTTTTATTTTGAAACAGGGTCTCATTAGTTGCTGACAGCCTCATTAAGTTGCTGAGGCCAGTCTTGAACCTGCAGTCCTCCTGTTTCAGCCTCCCAAGTACTGGGATCACAGGCATGTGCCACCGGACAATATATATTTTAAGGGAAAGAATTGTGCTCATCTTGTCCTCTTTTGTTGATTTTACAGACTTGAGAATGTGATGGAGAAAATGTTAATCATGCAGACTAAATTTTAAAATGTATTGTGTTTGTAGCTACTATATTACAAACAACACAAAAAATCGTAGTAATATTCTAGCATTCAAAAATTATTACCTGGTTCAGCAAAGAAGCCACTTGTGTCATTGACAAATGAAGGAAATTCCAACATGCCTTTCCTTTGCTGTTTCGCTTTCCTTTTATTCATTAAGGTAAATGAAAATATCAACTGGCATTCATGTCAGAGCCCTGCTCATTTGTCATTCACCACCAACACTCGGCTACAGATACAGGAATTTATCAAAAGTCAACATTTTATAGAATCAATTGGCTCATGTTTGGATCTACTGGGTTTTGTTTTGTTTTGCTTTGCTTATTTTCCACAGAGTTATTGTGAGCTCAAAATCAAAGGTCAGATTGGCAAATGCTCTGCATTGTCTGTTGATTTGTAACCAAACAGCTTCTCCCTTGGGCAACTTGATCTTGGCCCAACGCAGGCAATGGCAGAGGCCCACTGACTCAGCGGTGTTAATGATTCTCTTAACAGCACGGGGTAGGCCAGCCAGTGCACAGTAAAACTTGCACGTGAGTAGGGGGCTTTGCCCATGCTCCAGCACATCGTTTCCTTCCAGCTTCTGCTTATGCTTTAGACCACAGTGAACTGTTTTCACCTTCTCTGTCTGCCTAATGCTACTGATGGGTAAAGCATCTGCCTAGATTGTACAACCTAGTCAGTGTGCACAAAACAGTTTTACCTGGGGGAAAATCTGAAAGCCCACATGGAACTCTAGCCCACAGTCCAGGCTGCTGCCCACTCTTCAATACATGCACAAATGTTGATGAAGCAGAGGGTTCGTGCAGGAGCTTCTCTTTTGTTGGGTTATTGAGCCTTTGCATCTGGCCATTTTATTTTGTGGTTCTGGGGATTTAATCCAGGGGTGTTCCACCTCTAAGTTGCTGAGGCTGGCCTTTAACCTGCGATCCTCCTGTCTCAGCTCCCAAGTACTGGGATTACAAGTGTATGTCACCACACCCGGCTGAGCATTTTTGTCAGTTTAAACCATCTGTGGCATGCCATGAAAGAGACAAGAAAGCTGAATTTCTGTAACAGTGTAGGAATTTAATTCCTTCTGGGAAGTGTCTTTACATTATAGCAAGACTTGCCAGTGCCAGCAAATGTCTGGGTTTCCGAAAGGTCTTAGTTAACAATGTTGAAATATGTTGTTGAACAACCAGGACACTCAGTGTATCCTTGCTTTCTGTGCTTGTTCATTCCGTGATTTGTGAGTTGAGACCAGTGATGCAAGTTCCTATTGAAGGTAGGAGAGGATGTAGGGATGGGGGTAGATTTCTTCAAAGTCCCTGGAACTGCTCAGCTCCTAGTGCAGAGGACTGAAGACACCCAAGGTTTGTGGTGTCACCGCTTAGAAAGCAACATTGGACTTGGGATTCCTGATTTGGTAAAAAAAATCTGTCTATGAGTCTTTGAGATGTTATTTTACACTACCATATAGTGATGCACACCTGTAATCCCAATACTTGGGAGGCTGAGACAGGAGGCTCACAGATTCAAGGCCAGCCTGAGCAACTTACAGAGACCTTCAGCAACCTAAGAAGACCTTGTTTAAAAACAAAAAGTAAAATAGGGCTGGGCATGTGGCTCGGAGGTAGAATGCCCCTGGGTTCCATTGTCAGTACTATGGAAAAAACAAAAGGTTGGTTTCATGCTTTCTGAGCCTGGTTTAATGCTTTTCCTCTCTTGTGGACACTGATGTGTTCTCTGGAGACGTCTTCACAGATCTCTCATCTATGTTCTCTTAGTGAGGGAGGATGAATGTCTCTAATGTATCTTTGCTCAACCTCTGTGAATCTGGAATTCACCTGCAGCCTCTTTCCACTGAAGTCTCTTTACCTTCTATGCAGCCAGCTTAGCCTGGATGAAGACCCATCAGCACCCTCCCACACAACCACGTCTCCAGTCTACAAGAGAATTCAGTGCACACTTTTCTCTGACAAACTCTCAGACAGCAGGTGGCCCCCAGCTCATCCATCCCTTCTTTGGCTCCCCAGCTCACTCTCCACCCTTTAGGAGTCCGACTCCAGTGTGCTCGGCCCCACCATGTCATTCTAACTGTGGAGGTACTGAGGGAGCCTCCAGGCGGCTCACGGTACAGGGCAGAGCCCCTTCACCCTGCTCCCTTGGGCGGGTGTTCACAACAGCATTCTCAGTCATAATCTAAAGACCTGGCCATGTAACTTAGAGGAAAGAAGATCTATTTTCTTACAGTTTCGGGTTCAGTACATGTGAGGCCGGGGACCCAGATCCCAGGGCATGGCGGCAGGAGGCAGAGTGAGGGAGAGCACATGGGCTGTGCTCCTCACATCATGGAGGCTGGAAGCAAGAGAAAGTGAGCAGGGAGAGGAGGAACCATTTATATAATCCCCAAGGCCACACCCCCAGGACCCACCTCCAGTCACACCCTACTGGCCTGAGTCACCACCCAGATAAATCCATTGCAACCCTCATGACTCAATTACATCAGCTCCAAACACCAATTTATGAGCTCTTCAAGGGCCGTTCTATGTAACCGTAACAGTGAGTGTGGTGGAGTGAGACTCCCAAGTTCCTACCAGTGCTCTTTTATAACGTTTTATTCCTTAGATCTGAGTAGGGGGCCTAAAAATCAGGTAGCATTTAATATTTTTTCTTTTGAAAACTTACATCTTAGCTGGGTATGATGGCACAAGCCTGTGATCCCAGTATTTGGGAGGCTGAAACAGGAGGATCACAGGTTTGAGGCCAGCCTCAGCAACTTAGCAAGACCCTGTTTCAAAATAAAAAATAAAAGAAGGGCCAGAGCTGTACCTCAGAGGTAGAATGCCCCTTAGTTCAATCCCTAGTACCCCAAAAGCAAAAACAAAAACAAAGTTTGTGTCTTGGCTTGTCATTTGACTTAGGAATATTATGTGTTTTATCTCAAAGCTTTAGTTGAAACTTTTAAAATTTTTTACATCTGGAGAAACTTTTTTTCTTTTGTTTTCCCCTTCCTTCCTTCCTTCCTTCCTTCCTTCCTTCCTTCCTTCCTTCCTGGTGCTAGATATTGAACCCAGGGGCATCCTACCACTAAGCTACACCCCCAGCCCTATTTATTTTTATTTTGAAACAGGATCTCACTACGTTGCTGAGGGCCTTGTTAAGTTGCTGAGGCTGGCCTCAAATCTTTGATCCTCCTGTCTCAGCCTTCCAAGTACTGCAATTATAGTTGTGTGCCACCACAGCCAGCACATCTGGGGAATCTTAAAGAAATCTACTGATTGCACAGAGAGGACATACCCAATATTTTTAAGGGAAACTGATGGATCTTCCAGTCCCCACTTTCTTCTCCATAGAGAAGCTATCCTGGCTCTGCCCCTCGGAATATCACTTGACTTTAGATAGAACGCAATACCACATTCAACAGCCTTCCCACCTAGGTGATAGTTCTAATAAACTTAATAACCTGAACAAGTGACTGTGAGCATTATAAATCATGTTTCATCAACAAGCTGTCATAGGCAACTTCAGTTGACTTACAGCCCAAGACAGAGAATGGAATCAACTTCGTTTCCCTACAGCATTCTTGTTATGCTGCTGGTGTTTCAAAGATTTCTCATGTCTCAACACTGAAGCATCCATCTTGACTAATGGCAGAATTACACCCACAGGGCTTTACAAAAGACAAAAATGTGTCCTCATCTTCTATCTGAATATTTTCTAGAATGTTTAAGTCCACTGCCGCTGAAATTCCATGTTTCTTTGGCTGTGCTGTCCATGAGTAGGTGGGAGACCCTCCATGATTTCTCTTTTTCCTGTTTTGCGGATAAAATTGTATGAGAAAATATTTTCCATGCTACAAATTAAGAGAAAATATCAAAGTTGCATCAGAGGAGGAGAAACAAGTTGTTCACAGAAAAAAACAAAAATCACACAAAGAAATAAATTGCACTTGTTTACAAAACAGCTATTCTACAATAACCTATTTGTTAACCTAGGCACAGATCTTTCTTTCCAAACTTATATTCTGTCAGTGTCTTATACATTTCTTGCCACTAACACTTTCATGTCTTTTCCAAATAGCCATTTTCTGTCAGACCTCTCCAATTCCCAAGCATGTTTCTATCTGTTTAGTATGCCTTCTCCCCTTTTGTTGCCCGATTTCCTGGGTTTGATTCAAATGTCTCTTATCTTTTTGCAGAATTGGTACTTGATTCCTTATAATCCTCAAACCCAGAGGTTGGCAAACGATAGTCTCATGGGACAAATCTAGCTGCCACAAACCAAAAACCATCCATTTTTATAAATAAAGTTTTATTGGCACACAGCCACCTCACTCATTTCCATATGGTCCCTGTGTGCTTTCTTGCTACTATACAGAGTTGAGTAGATGCAGCAGAAACCATCTGCCCTACAAAGCATGAATATTAATTATCTTTGCTGACCCTTGTCCTGAAACATGTGCACATGTGTATAGGACCCTGGATGTCTTAGATGGAAACTATTTCCTTGCTTACCAGCTTCCCCATCTACCTCGTCATAGTCTTAGCCCTTCAAGACACAGATACTATGAAGAAGAAGGCCTTTGAAGGTGTACGCCCTGTTTCAAGGTTTAGTACTGCTACTTATAAACTATGACCTTGAAAATACTTATGTGTCTGGGCCACAGGTTTCTCATTTGCAAAGTAGAAATAACAATGACCACATATGCTTGCTGTGTGAAGGTATTAGAAGAGCACTTCCCATAGTGTTTGGGACAAATGTTAGCTATCAGTAATCCTTTTATTCCACGTACTGCTAAAATATTCCACACTAGTAGAGGACCTAAAATCGAGTGTGTTCTCCATAAAGGTTTCGTACATTCATTGGCAGAGTGAATGGAGAAAGACATAAATATTCCTGGAAGATTAAAATAATGGAAAATATCCAAAGTTGTAGGCTGATCCCGTGCACAAAGCAAAAGTTTGACTTAACATATTTAAAGATGGTACAATAAAACAATGACATAAAAACCTTCATAAAGGGAAGAGAAAAGAAAAAAGTAGAAAGCCTTTTTAAATAATAGAAATCCTCCTTGTATTACATGCTCTCTGTATTAGTTGGCTTTCCATCACTGTAGCAAAATACCTGAGATAATCAGCTAAAAAAGAAGAAAGGTTTATTTTGGTTCACAGTCTCAGAAGTTTCAGTGCAGGGTCCCTTGACTCTGTTGTTTTGTGCCTGTGGGAGCCCAGCACACCATGGCAGGAGCATGTGGCAGCGGAGGCCTGTTAATCTCATGGCAATAGGGAAGCAGAAGAGAGACAGGAAGGGCATGCCCTCAATGGCCTAGCTTCCTCCACTAGGCCCCGCCTTTGAAAGGTTCCACCACCTCTCAATAGACCATGCTGATGACCAAGCCTTCAACACATGGGCCTTTGGAGGATAATCAAGATCCAAACTACAACATACAGTTAGATAACAGAGGAAAAATATAGAAATGTGGGAGGAAGTCTGGCCCTCACACATCCTCTACAATTCCTTTGAGTTTGAAGGAAGGAAGCCATGATGATGACATAATCTTCCCCTGTCGTTCATACTAGAGGGGAAACCTCTCAAAATCCTTATGTACCTGGCTATTGAATTAACCAAATATGTGCCTATAAGAAGGCCCCCAAACCTGACCCCAAATGGGACCAGGTTCTCCTCCAGCTTGTGCAGTATCCCTGGCCTCAGCCGCACATCCCTTCCCCAAGCCAAAGGTTCCTGTGCTCTTTCTAACCCCACAGTCTCTCTAAACAAAAGCCAAAGCCAGGGTGGGCACTGTAACTGTCACTGAGCAGGGAGGGCTGTGCTAATTTGCCGTGATTAGAAGATCTTTGAAGGTCTCTGCCAGTTTTTATCAAGGCATAAAAAGCAATTATTACAATTAATGCAATTTACCATGTGTTACCCTTCCAGAAAAGCTATTCAGGGTAGGTCTGCCATCTGTCCCTTTCAGAGTGATAAACCTTGTAACTTAACTCTGTCCAGAGTCACAGGCTTTGCATGTAGAACCTTAGAGAGCACCCTCGGAGGGACCCACTCCAGGATTAGCCCCTTGGGTTGTCTGAGGTCTCAGGCTTATAGATCATCTTCATCGCCATTTTAGAAAGGCTTTCTTTTTCTTTCCTGTCTGGGCAGAAGGATGAAAGCATCCATCCTCTGGATATTCAAACATTTGTTTCTGCAGAGGGAGCCCACAGCCGGCAGAGGGAGCTTACTTTTTCGCAGTCAACAACCCTTCTCCTTAACACAACACGGCTGCTTGAAGATGCAGTCTACCAACATCGCTTCTGACAACCAGGAAATATAGAGGAAACGCCATAATTGGCATATGTTGTTGCAGGAGCCAAGGGAAATAGACGAGTGCTTGCCAAAAGGATTCAGGCTGAGCAGGAAAGAAAGAAGGCAGAATCACGACTCCTAGTTTATGCTGGGCATTTAAATGATTTTTAAAATTGATATCTAAGATCAAAGTCCAACTATCAAAGATCAGGTTAAAATACCAAACAGCTTCTTGTTATTGTTAATCTTTTGAAATCAGTAAATAAGTACTAGATTGCTATCTTTATCTTTCACTCTTTTTTTTATTGGTACTGGGAATTGGATGGAGGGGCATTCTACCTCTGAGCTACATTTCCAGTCCTATTTTATTTTTTAGTTTTGAAACAGGGTCTTTCTAAATTGCTAGGGTCTTGCTAAGTTGCTGAGACTGGCCTCAAACCTGCAATCCTCCTGTCTCAGCCTTCCAAGTACTGGGATTACAAGCATGTGTCACCACGCCCAGCTCTTTCATTTTTTTTTTAAAGTAGATGATTTAGGGTTTGGGGAATTGCAAAGTGTTACCACCCATTTTAACAAGCTCAGTGCCAACCAATTGGCTGCATATCTCATGCTTTGCTTCTCACCACTATCCCTCATTGCTCTGCAAGAAATCTGGCTGCAGAGCTGCTCAGTGTGTGGTGAAAAGAGAAACAGGACAGCCTTTTCCCGTTGCAAACCGGATCCACAGAGGCAGGGAGAAGCAAACGTTCACACATTTGGTGGAAGCTGCCATTTCCCAAGTTTGGCACCTTTTTCCTTTCCAATAACCAGGATGATTTTATGTATAAGATATTTATGTATCTATAAAGTATGATCCCCATGCTTCTTTTCAATGACTAGATACGTTTATCATTTTTTAATTCCCATGCTTTGTGCAGTATCTTTTTTTACTGTGATTCACGTAGCTCTTGGGTTTATGAGAGGTTGCAGGGAAATAAATGTGGTTCTTGAAGATGATCTTTGGAACTCTCTCCATTTGTTTATCAGGAGACAGGCTGCTTCCTCCCTGACCACCTTCGGATGTCAAGCCAAGGGACCAGGACGAGGGCGTTTGCCAGAGGTGCAATGACAGTGTGTCCTTCTTTAGTAGAGAGGACAGCAGAGGAGTGGAGAGTTATGCTTATCATTCCTGGAAACTTTCCATTTCCCTCCAATCCTGTGAGCCAACATAGGATGGGTTTCTGTGCCAAGGGGAGTGGAGATGTCAGTTTTCATTGTCAGTTTCTTAAATGATGGTTTAACCATGTGTTCACTGTTACATTTCATATTTGCTATCAGGCTTTTGGTTTTAAGATATCTATAGTTGTTTAAAATTACTCTAAGGATTTTTTTGTACTGGGGATTGAACCCAGGGGTGTTCTACCTCTGAGCTACACCCCCAGCCCTATTTTATTTTTTATTTTGAAACTGGGTCTCACTGAATTGCTGAGACCTCACTAAGTTGCTGAGGCTGGCCTCAAACCTGCAATCCTCCTGTCTTTGACTCCCATGTACTGGGATTACAGGTGTGCACCACCAGGCTTGGCATTAATCCCAGGATATTGCATTCAAGTTAAGTGAATATTTGAAATGTTCAAACTTGAAGTTATTCAAGTATTTGTAGATGTTCAGACAAGACTGTGTTTTGTATATCCGATATTATGTGCAAATGAATATTGTTTCCAAAGTAGGCTAAATAAAATCAAAAGATATGATAATAATCAATAAAGACATCATCATTGTTGTGATAGGTTTGTGTCCATCTCTTGTGCTATTTCCTACTGATGAGCTTTCAAGTAGAACTCCCATGGTTCAAGTGAACAGAATGCAAAAGCAAGGCATCCTGCAGGTGCTTGTCAGGGCCAGGGACACTTCGGTGGGTGGCCACTGACTGACCAGTGGTGTGCACAGGCAGCTGAGAGCCACTGTGTACAACCTGGAGCCCCATGAGCTGTTCCAGGTAGCCTGGCCCTGAGTCTTCCCAATGACCTGAGGTGGCTTTATGCAAAGTCACTGCGGTAATTCGCTAAGCAAAGAGGACCCGTTCTCTTCAGAATCTGAGACGATGTAAAGGCGCAGTTGATTGGGACCTGGGGGAGAAATGAGCCCACGCCCAGAGAGAATCAGGGAAACTGGAAGGGATAGAGCCCGGCGTGGTGGATGCAAGGACCCTATTTCCAAAAAGTCACATTCCAAGGTACTGGGGCTTAGGATGTCAGTGCAAGAGTTTTTGAGGGAGATGCGATTCAGCCTGTGACAGCGCTATGAACCTGGGGCTTTCAAAACCATAACTTAGACTGTGTCAGTTCCAGCCGTCCAAAGCTCCCTTGGATGAGAGACTGAATGAACCCTAACGTAAACCATGGACTTCAGTTAATTGGTTCCTCAATCGTAACGAACATACCGCACTAATGAAAAGATGTGAATGACAGGGCAAAATGTGTGTGAGAAGTGGGGAGGTATATGGGATCTCTGTATTTTCTGCTTTTTTAAAAATATAAACTCCTTCTAAAAGTAGTTGTCTATTAATTTTTTGGGGGGATACTGGAGATTGAACCCAGGGGCATTCTACCTCTGAGTTACATACCCAGCCCTTTTAATTTTTTTTTTTTCGGTACCGGGGATTGAACGCGGGGGCGTTCTACCTCTGCGCTACACCTCCGGCCCTATTTTTTATACTTTATTTTGAAACCGGGTCTCACGAAGTTGTGGAGGGCCTCACTAAGGAGAGAGAGAGAGAAAAAGAGAGAGAGAAAGAGAGAGAGAGAGAGAGAGAGAGAGAGCGCGTACGAGTGTGCACTGAGACTGGCCACGAACCCGGATCCTCCGGTCTCCGCCTCCCAAAGAACTGGGATTACAAGGGTGCGCCACCACACCTGGCCTTAATTTTTTGTTTTGAAACAGTCTTGCTAGGTTGCTGAGTCTCACTATGTTGTTGAGACTGGCCTCTAACCTGAGATCCTCCTGTCTCAGCCTCCCAAGTACTCAGATTACAGGCATGCACCACCAACCCTGGTTTATTAATTTGTTTAAAAAGGGCAAATCCTACATAAACAGGAAAAATAAGAGACCCTGGCTACATACTTCCAGAGCCTCTGGGCACCTCGGAGAGCTGTCCTCTCCTGCCCCTCTCTGTGCTCTGCACTGGTCTGTCTGACTCTGCCTGTCTCTGTGTCCTGCTGATCTCTTACACAAGAGGCTCCTTCAGCCTGGAACCTTGTTTCTTCCCCGATTTTCCAAGTCTCAGTCTACACACCACATCTGTGGAGAACGCAATGACGCTTTTATGTTCTTTGCGGATTCTCATTGCTGCAGTTGATTTCCATGTCTCTCATCTGTTTCTTTCTTAATCTCCCGAGTTCTCATTCTCCCTGAGCCCTCACTCCCCACCCGTCACCATCTCCAGTGAGACCAGGGCTTTGCTGCCACCTGATCGACAGCACCTGCCTCCCAACCTGGTCATCAATGAACTACTCATGAAGACGGGTGGGGGTCCTTGAAGGGGAGCTCAACAGTTTCTCCCCTGCAGTGCAATATGGATTTAACTTCTCACACCAGGAATGTGCTTTTTTCCCCCTCCATCTTTTCCTCTCGAACAGTATAGTGGTAAACACAAGAAAAAAAATGAACACCCTTCTTCCCATAAAGATCTTTGTTTAGCATTTTGGATTCACGTTCTGGAACTGCTTATGGTAACCACCTGAGTTGAACTCAGCTGGGATAGTTGAGAAGGGTGATCCTGAGAAGAGAGAGAATTTATGAGGCAATTTGGGGAGAGATTTAAAAACTTTGAGTGTTCCTGGTAGGGCTCGGAGCACAGGTGTACAATCTTCTGTTTGGAAAAAAAATGGCAAAGAAATGCTGTCCAACACCGTACGTGCGCCAGTGCGTGGGGATGGCTCCTAAATTACCTCACGGTAAATGGGCTTTAACTGGAGCTTTGAGAGGTAGAAAGGGGGTAGGGCTTTTATGCCTCCTTCCCTGAAGGAAATCACCCATTTCTCAAAAAATATTACAGGGATGAGTGAGCTCATGACTTTGTTTTGGGTTTTGTTTGTTTTGGTTTTGAAGCAAATTCAAACCAAGTTAGGCAAAGAAGGAAAAACTGGTGGATGGTATAGAGGAAAGTCAAGTGGGAACGAAGGCACAGAAACGGAAGCTGCCCCAGGGCTCCGAGGGTGGCTCCCCTCGGCCCGGCCTACCGCACAGCTCTCTTTCTCTGCAAACTGTCTTTCTTTCTCTGTTCCACGAGGTGGACATTCATTGTCACCATCCTGTTGCCTAAGTATATGAAATGCAAGGCTCACAGCCCCAGAGATTGTCCTGAGTCTCAATCCATGTTACTGGAGGACGTAATGTGCCTGGCCCAGAGTCCATCTGTGGTCCGGGTGTGGCTGAGAAGTGGACAGGACACCTGTACAAGCCTGCCTACCCCACCTCTGTGCTCGGTACATCGCGGAGGAGGCAGGGCAGGGAGAGGACCCTCAGAGAAGGGTACTTGTTGCAGCAATAAATCTGGGTGGTACAGAGGAGCTTTTTAATTTTTTTCCCTTTTTCCAATAGCAATAGAAATTAAAGTCACATGCAGACATAAAGCACTCTTAGTATGAAACTAGGCATTAGAGATTTGTCTTGAGACAGTTGGGTTGAGAAATCTTTGAAGTCTCCGGGAAATGGGAGGACCAATGAACATGGTCTCTTGGGAAGAAGCATCTAAACTCAGTATGCAGAACAAGAAGTGGGGCACGCTGGAGGCCAGGAGACCAGGCAGGAAGCCATTACGAGGCCCCGGGCATGTGGTCACAGAGACCTGCTTTAGAAAGCAATTGGAGGGAAGAATCCCAAATTGTAGATCATTTCAAAAGAAGCATGGACTGAGTCAAGGTTGGCATTGAAACCTCTTAGTTACATGTAATAAGTCGCACTCATTAAACTCCCTGGAAATGGTAACCTAGAGAAGAGCTATGCCGTGGCACGCTCATCAGCGGCTGCAATTAAGATGCACGAGCTGCAGCCAAACTTAGATTGAATATTCTGAGCTCAGGGACCACGAGCTTCTGGCCCTGCTAGTGATTGGAATTTTCATCTTCCCTTTGTCTCTCAGACAGGCATATCTATACCTAAATCACTTTTTTTAGTTCAATTGTGTCCCCCCAAAATTTCATATGTTGAAGCCCCAACCTTTAGCTCTCCAAATGTGTATTTGGAGATAGGGTCTTTCCAAAAGTAATTAAGAACTGGTCATGGTGGTGCATGCCTGTAATCCCAGTACTTGGGAAGCTGAGACAGGAGGATTGCAGGTTTGAGGCCAGCACACAATAATTTAGTGAAACTCTGTTTCAAAATAAAAAATAAAACAGGGCTGGGGATGTAGCACAGAGGCAGGACACCTCTGGGTTCAATCCTCAGTACCACAAAACAACAACAACAATAACAATAATAGAGGTAATTAAGGTATAATCAGACATATGGTTGGACTCTAATCTGAAAAGTCTGGTGTCCTCATCAGAAGAGAGTAGGATACTGACATGCACAGGGCAAAGCCAGACAGAGACACGGAGAGAAGATGGCTGTGGTAGTCAGCTTTCCATTACTGTAACAAAATAATTGAGATAATCCACTTATAAAAAGAACAAGCTGGGCGTGGTGGCGCACTCCTGTGATCCCAGTCCTTGAGAGGCTGAGGCAGGAGGATTGCAGGTTTCTGGCTAGCCTCAGCAATTTAGGGAGGCCTTTAGCAACTTAGTGAGACCTTGTTTCAAGCTAAAAAATAAAATAGGCCTGGGGGTATAGCTCAGAGGTAGAATGCCCCTGAGTTCAATCCCAATACTGCCAAAAAAACCCCAAAACAAAAAACAAAAAACACCCAGATTTATTTGGGGCCACAGTTTCGAAGTTTCCAGTCGATGATCAATTGACCCCATTGATTTTAGTCTACGATAACACATGGGACGGTGGCAGGGAGCACCCACCGGGGTGAAGAAAAAAGCCATTCCCCTCATGGCCTAGATCACGAGAGAGAAAAAGGAAGAGACCAGGACCCCACAACCCACTTCAAGTGCATGCCCTAAAACCTGCCACTAGCACTATGTCTTAAAGTCTCCATCACCTCCCAGTAGCACACAGCTGGGCCTAAGCCTTTAATCAGGGGTCCTTTGGGACATCCTAAGACCCAAACTAGAGTAACAGCCATCCACAGGCCAAGGAGAAAACCAACTTGTTACCGTCTTGATCCCAGATCTATAGCTTCCAGAGCAGAGAAAATCAATTTCTGTGGTTAATCCACCTTGTCTGTGATTCTTTGTTACTGCAGCGCTGGCTAGCTAATACATCACTGTACTCTGAAGGCCACCTCTGAGCATGGCAAAGGGTTCTAGGAGCCTTTCTGGATCCTATTTTTCTGAGATTTTGTTTATAGTCAACCAATGACCAAAGTCTCATTGCTTCAACGGAAGTCTGTTTTCTCTCATTCTGTCCTTCAATAGACACAAAGAATTCTTATCACCCTCATCAAACTGCCTCACCTAATGTACAGTCACCTGTGGCTATTCAAACTTAACTTAATTAAAATGAAATAAAATAGCTGGGTGTGGTGGCATATGCCTGTAATCCCAGTACTGGGAGGCTGAGACAGGAGGACCATAGGTTCGAGACCAGCCTCAGCAACTTAGCAAGGCCCTCAGCAACGTAGTGAGACCCTGTTTCAAAATAAAAAATAAAATAGGGCTGGGGTGTACCTGAGAGGTAGAATGCCCCTGGGTTCAATCCCCACTACCACATAAAAATAAATAAATAAATATTTAAAACTCAGCTTCTCTAGTGTACTAGCTACATTTTAAGTGTTCAATAGCTGCTAGTGACTAGAGGCTACCATGCTGAACAGCACATGTCTAGAACATTTCCACCATCACAGAAAGTTCTAGTGGACAGTGCTGATATAGAAGAAAGCATAACTCTCTCCCTTAAAGTCCCAACCTGGTAGTATTTGTTAAGGTTTTCAATCGTAAGCAACATAAACCTACTTAAGGTAGACTCGATTGAAAAACACAAAGGGAGGTGGATAGAAAGGGAGCGGTGGGCCTGCTGTAGTTTAGATCTGGGGCGACCCAAAGGCTCATGGGTTGAAGGTTTGGTTCCCAGTGCAGCAGTGTTCAGAAGTGGGGCTGTTAGGAAGACTGGTGTGGTGGCACGTGCTTGTCATCCCAGGCTGAGGCACGAGGGTCGAAGGTTTGAGGACAGTCTCAGTAACTTAGCAAGACTCTCAGCAACCTAGCAAGACCCCGTCTCAAAACAAGAAAAGAAAAAAAGAAAAGAAAAGAAAAGAAAAGAAAAGAAAAGAAAAGAAAAGAAAAGAAAAGAAAAGGCTGGGGCTATAGGAATATAGCTCAGAAGTAGCATGCTCCTGGGTTCAATCTCCAGTAAAAAACACACACACACACACACACACACACACACACACATACACACACATGTAATAATAATGATAATAATAATAATAATTAATAATAATAATAAACAAAAAGGCAAACACGTAAACTGACTGGCTCATGAGGGTCTGCCCTCGTCAGTGGTTTATCCGTGGATGGTATCATCATTGGAATGGACTGGGATAGACTGGGAGGCGGTGGGAACCGCAGTGGGTCCGGATGGAGGGAGTGGGTCCTTGGAGGTGCACCCTTGGGGGCTATATACTGCCCCCAGTCCCTTCCTCCTCTCTCTCTGCTTTCTGGCCACCATGAATTGAGCCCCTTCGTTCCACTAAATCCCTTCCACCATGACCTACTGCCTCACTTCAGGCCCAAGTGAAATAAATCCCAAACCACGAGCCCACATAAATCTTCCCCTGTGAAACGATTTTTCTCAGGTATTTTGTCGGAGTGACAGAGGCTGACTAAAACAGGGCCTTCTGGGGATATCCACAGGATAGACAGGCAGCTGAAGGAAGCCAGGGCTGCTCCGCGGACTCCGGCAGAACCCGTGTGGGCTGTACCTCTCTGGAGCTGCCACTGGTCTCCATGTCCAAGCTACAAAAATCAGGAAGGAGAATCTGACTGGCCCGTGCTGAGACCGGGGTCTACTCAGCCAGATGTGGCTGAGGAGGGGCACAAAATGGCCACAGGTTGCTCATTGCGGAGTCTTCCCAGAGATCTCAGAGAGCGAGGAGTCACTGCGAGTGAGACCAGCAACCTCCACAGGGGTTGATCTAGAATCTTCCATGTAGGGTAAGCAGTGCATATGCTTTGATTTTTAATTTCAGTGGGGCACACGCAATATATTTCTCTTTATCCATTTTGATAAACAATTATCAAGGACTTACTGGGTTCTCAGCTGCTCGTGTAGATGCTATGGGAGATCAAAAAAAAAAGGGGGGGGAGTAAGAACTGTCTTACTATAAGTACAAACTTGTTCTGTCCCAAATGGACCAATCTAAGGACTGAACGGAAGCTGGATTCACTGGATTCTTTACTTCTTACTTTTTTTAAAAAAAAATAGTAGAATATCATACAGCTTTTATTAAGGTCAGGACATAACTATATGTACAGACGTAGAAAAATATCAGTGGTATACTGTTGAGTTAGAAACTGATCATATTTGTATGTAGAGTCTGATCAGCTTTTTATTTTTATTTTATTTTTCTGGTATTGGGGATTGAACACAGGGCCATTCTACCTCTGAACTACACCCCCTGACCTTTTTACTTTTTGTTTTGAAACAGGGTCTTGCTAGGTTGCTGAGAATCTCGCAAAGTTGCTGAGGCTGGCCTCAAACCTGAGATCCTCCTGTCTCAGCCTCCCAAGTACTAGGATTACAGGTATGTTCTACCATCTCCGGCCCTTCCTTCCTTCTTTCCTTCCTTCCTTCCTTCCTTCCTTCCTTCCTTCCTTCCTTCCTTTTATTTTGCAATACTGGGGATTAAACCCAGGGGCATTCTACCTCCGAGCTACACCCCCAGCCCTAATTTACTTTTTATTTTGAAACAGGGTCTCATTAAGTCGCAGAGGGCCTCACTAAGTAGCTGAGGCTGGCCGTGAACCTGTGATCCTCCTGTCTCAGCCTCCCAAGTACTGGGATTACCGGGCTCCTTTCTTTTTTATTGGTGCATTGTAATCATACCTCATGATGAAGTTCAGAGTGACACAGACATACGTGCCCATAGTACTTGGTGAACTTCCCCCTAGCTCCTGCCCTGTTCCCTCTCTTTCCCCCATGTTTATTTCTTACTTTAACAAACTTAATAAATATTTTATTATTTTACTGCTTCATCATTATGAAAAACAAAACAGAACAAACAGCCCCCATACCCGAGGCCCTTCCTTGAAAGCAACCAACTCATTTTCTTTTTCTCTTTCTTTCCATTTGTGTGTGTGTGTGTGTGTGTGTGTGTGTGTGTGTGTGTGTTGCTCAGAGGCATTCTACTCTGAGCTATACCCCAACCCCCCCTCCTTTTTTAAAATTATCATTATTTTTTTTTGAAACAGGGACTTGCTAAGTTGTTGAGAGTCTTGCTAAGTTGCTAAGGCTGGTCTTGAACCTGTGATCCTCCGGTCTCAGCCTCCCAAATACTGGGATTACAGGTGTGCAGCACCAGGCACAGCGGCTCATTTTCTTTAGCAAGCTCATGGCCATAATCAGCTATGATGGTGTCTTCCCATTGCACCACATTTTATGTTACTGAGAAAAAAAAAATCCTGTAATTTTCCACTTTTTTATTTTTGGTAGTGGGGATTGAACCCAGAGGCATTCTACCTTCAGGCTACAGCCCCAGCCTGATTTTATTTCTTATTTGGAAACAGGGTCTCACTAGTTTGCTGAGAGCCTTGCTAAATTCCCAAGGCTGGCTTCGAACCTGTGATTCTCCTGTCTCAGCCTCCTAAGTACTGGGATTACAAGCACGCCTGGCTATAGCTTTCCACTTTTATGAATAGTTTATTCAAAAATAGTTTTCCAATTTCGATTTTGTACATTTTATTTAAGTCAGCATGTATGTACCTCCATCATCCCCTACCACTGAGCTCTATGAGTACAACTAAATTCCACGCAAAACTTCCAATCCCTTTAACATATGCTGTCTACCACAAAGAGGCCATGTCATTTCCAGGAACTCACTTTAGATTCAACTCCCTCCTACATTAAATTAAAAATGTTACACAAATGAAAAATTATAATGATTGTGTTTGTGGTAAAAACTACATCACTAATGATTCCAGAATTAATAATCAGGAAACAAAGGGTATAGTATATGGGGCAGATGACAGCAAAAATGACTCTCCTGGCCAACAGAACAGTGCAGATTTTAATCTGGAGCTGTCTCAGCCCCGCTATCTGCTCCTGGTGCCGATCCATCAGGTTTCTGTTGAAGGAACAGGATTTATCACGCCACCAGAGTGCTGAGTAAGGATAACAGTAGATCTCTGAGTAGGTCAAAGGAAAAGACAGACGACAGTATGGCAAACCTCACCCTTCCTCTCGTTTCCCTCCTTCCTCCAGATTAGTGTTCTCTCTCTCTCTCTCTCTCTCTCTCTCTCCCTCGTGCTGGGATTGAGCCCAGGGACATTCTACCTCTGAACTACATCTCTGGCCCTATTTTATTTTTTTTTTTTGAAACAGGGTCTCGCTAAGTTGCAAGTTGCTGAGGCTGCCCTTGAACCTGCGATCCTCCAGTCTCAGTCCCCCCAGTACCAGGATTACAGGCGTGCACCACCACTCCCCTATTAGTTATTTCTAAGCACCGACAAAGAGCGTAATTGTTTCAAAGATATCCCATTTCTTTAGATAAACCCAGGGTGCTTCAAAATCTTGCCCTGCCCATGATGAGATTTAAAAACTGAACTGAAATGTGCCACCATCTTTGAAATTTGAGTTATTCTGACACAGCTGGTATGTATAACCCTCAGTCAGAGGAAATTAGCAAACCATTCTATCTCGTTGGGTTTCTTTTTTTACTAGTGTGGACTACCTCGATGCATTGCTGCACTGTTCTCTCTCTAGTTCTATTCTCTGTGTCACATAAGAGTATGTCCTCCTCCTTCTCTGCCATGTCCTATTTATTGCTTTGGAAGAGGGGTTCGCTTGCTATCTTTTGCCAGGGAAAAGTGTTGCCTTTCGAGTGGTTTATGGTCCTGGGCTCTTTTGTTTTTTGTTTTTTTTGGGTGTTGGGGTCAGGTTCCAAGCCCCTTTTATTTTTTATTTTGAAACAGGGCCTTGCTAAGTTGCTGAGGCTGGCCTCCAACCTGCAATCTTCCTGTCTCAGCCTCCTAAGTACTGGGATTACAGGCGTGCATCCCCACACCCAGTGGTGCTGGGTGTTCATGTAACCGTTATGGAGATGGCTTTACCATCCTCTGACCCATTTCAAGTTTATTTGCATGGCACGATCACATTTCTCTATTTGTGTGTAGGTCTAAGAGGAGTTGTGACTCATTAAAATTTGTACCATACTACATGTTCAAAAATCTTCAGAAAAATTCATTGACTATCTCCAGAGTATGGCGATCCCTTTACTTTGAATCTACTTGTCTGTATTTTGGAGACTGTGATCAATTATGCAACGATTTACTCTGAACTAAATTGAGAAGTTACTGGGGTTGAAATAAATACTCTAATTATAAGCAACAAATTAAATGTGAGGAGGGAAAGTGACTTTCATATTTGCAGCAAGTAGATCAGTGCTTACAAATTCACAAGCGTACATGCATATAGTTGTTAGTTTTTTAATGAGTAGTTCCCAGTGTCTATGAATATCAATATCAGATAGCATATGCAATCATTTTTCATTTTTAAAATTGGAGCTCTTGGTAAGGCTTAGTTAACTTCCTATTTGCTCAAAGTTGTGCTTTTTGTTTTGTTTGTGGTACTGGGGATTAAATTTAGGGGCATTCTACCTCCAAGATACACCCCCGGCCCTATTTTATTTTTCTATTTTGAAACAGGGTCTTACTAAGTGGCTGAGGGTCTCGCTAAGTTGCTGAGACTGGCCGTGAAACTGTGATCCTCCTGTCTCAGCCTCCCAAGTACTGGGATTACAAGTGTGTACCACCATGCCTGGTTAAGGTTATGTTTTTTATAATACAAGTAGTAACACATTTATATCTGTAGTAATTCACGGGTCAAAATATTGTAGGCATGACTTGGGAATGAATCTGCCAAATGGTTTAACTTTTTTTTTTCTGTAGCTAGTCACATTTGACTGATACTTTCAAATTACATACTAAAAAGAAACAAAAATGTGGAATTTATTTGCATTTCTTCTTGCTGAGCTCCCTCACTGCAGCGCTAGCATTTACAGCACTTCTGCTTTTTATCTGAAGATGTGTTGTCACCCTCTGACTTTGGCGTCGCCCTCTGTTCTTCCGGCTCTCCCATCCTTTCTGTTGTTGCTAATTGTCTATTTTCTGGGAATAATGTTTGCCTCTTGTTCAGCATGTCATCTATTTTTGAGTGAATTTCAGGGTGTACTAGGGATTGGTGAGCTGAGTAAAACCTGGTTGCTTAGCCAGGCGCCTGGAATCCCAGTACTTGAGAGGCTGAGACAGGAGGATTGCAAGTTGGAGGCTGGCCTCAGCAACTTAGAGGGGCTGTCAGCAACTTAATTGAGAGCCCGTTTTGAAATAAAAAAGTAAACAGAGCTTGATGTGTAGCTCGGAGGTAGAATGCCACTGGGTTCAATCCCCAGTACCTCCACATACAAAATAAATAGATGATAGATAGATAGATAGATGATAGATTGATGATAGATGATAGATAGATGGTAGATAGATAGATAGATAGATAGATACATAAAAATTAGCTGCCCTAGTTCTTTCTTGGAAAAGATTTCCTTCTGTGAAGCTACCTTTGAATGTTATCCATTCACTTGACAAATTCTTAGAATTTTGTGATAGTAAACTCCCTTTCTTATGAAACAAGAAATGTTTCTTTTAACAAGTCATGAGATGAAGTTAGCTTACAGTATTTCCCTTTTTGCGTTGGCTACTGGGGAATACAGAAAATCTTTATTTTTTATATAACAGCCACCATCTGAACTATTTTACATGTCTTTTTTATCAGACACTTCAAATACTTCTTTGGAAATAGGTGAAATTTAAAAGAATTAACACAATCATTCTATATTTTAAGAGAAATATTTCTTCTCCATTTCTTATTTATTTGTAATTTTTATTATTTTTAAATTATTATTATTGTTATTATTGGCATTGGGGATTGAACTTGGGGCATTCTACCTCCGAGCCATACCCCCAGCCATTTTTACTTTTTATTAAAATAAAAGTTGCTAATTTGCTAAGGGTAGCCTCAAACTTGTGAGCCTCCTGTCTCAGCCTCCCAAGTACTTGGATTACAGGCATGAGCTACCACGCCAGGCTTCTCCATTTCTTTACAGTGAATAGGGTGTGGGCAAGATACTTTTGCACCAGTCTTAGAGGAATTAGGTGAATAGCCGCATGGGAGGTCCACTAGGGCATAGTGTTGGTGGTTCACACGGCCGTTCTCTGGGGCAGGATTCCCTGAGGAATTCTCATTCCCCATCAGTGATCACTAGGGGATTTCTGTTCCCCACCACACATGTGGTGAAAGTCATTTTGAAAACACAATGGCTAGCCAGATCTAATGATATTTTTAAACTTAGTAGAGCTGGTGCTAAATATCAATGGGTCTACAAGCATCCTTTCTGCACAGTAAATGTATATTAGGTCTGACAACTAATGCCCTTAATACATTTTAACTCCAATTTTTGTAGACATTATTTTCTCCTTCCTTCTTTCCTTCCTTCCTTCCTTCCTTCCTTCCTTCCTTCCTTCCTTCCTTCCTTCTTCCCTCCCTCCCTCCCTCCCTCCCTCCTTCCTTCCCTTCCTTTCTTCCTTTTTATTTCGTGGTACTTGGGATTGAACCCAGGGGCATTCTATCTCTCATCTACACCCCCAGCCCTATTTTATTTTTTATTTGGAAACAGGGACTTGCTAAGTTGTTGAGGGCCTCATTAAGTTGTTGAGGCTGGCCTTGAACCTGTGATCCTCTGTCTCAGCCTCCCACATACTGGTATTACAAGCATGCGCCACCATGCCAGGCTTCGGCTTCTAATCTTTCTTTATAAAGAATTAATACTAAACTGGTTCTTAATCTAACCTTTTTGGCAGAGTTGAAAGAGTTTCCAGTGTTCTAGGGTATTTGGGTCTTAGAAACATCTTATTTCCAGGCTAAGTTTTCTCACAACATCCAGAGTTCACAAATCTGAGAGTGTTCTTTTGAAAGCTGTGTTGCTTAGTTCTGATTTAGCCATTCAAGTCAGCAAGGGTGTATTTAGTCCCTGGCACACGTGTCCTCAGTGCCCGTTGTACGAGTGGGGAACAGGGTGTGTTGTGGTCTGAATGTGTTTTGATCACCTTCAAAAGGTGATCAGGTCCTGAGGGCTGTCCTTGCAAGTGGATTAATGCCATTGTTGCGAGCATCGGGAGTCAGTTATTGGAAGTGTGGGCGCCCAGTAAGAGGGTGAGTTTGGCTCCCTCCTCTGCTCTCTTTTGACTTCTGTCGTCCACCATGGGATTATGCAGCAAGATGAGCCTCACCAGATGCTGAAAGGAGGCTGTGCTACGTATGCCCTTGCACTTCCCAGCCTCTAGAAATTCTGTTCTTTACAAATTACCCAGTCTGCAGCATTCTGTTATAGCAACACAACATGGAGTAAGACAGAGTGGGAAGCCAGATATGAAAAGACCTGGTACTTCTCTCAATAGCAGGAGAAAGCACAGGGCCTACAGCAAAGCACAGAGAAGTCAGTATGGCCGGAGGAGTAACACAGTGTCTTGGAAAGAACAGAGAAGAAGCATCCAGTGGGTGGGAGTGTGGGAGCTGTTAGGAGAGACAAAGAGGGGGGCTTTGAGCAAGGCCTCAACACAGGGGCAGGTCTCAGAGGAGAGAGGAGATGGAGGAGGTGGGTTGAAAGGGCAGGCAATGGCGAGAGCAAAATTGAAAATGGCAGGGCTACTTCATGAGCGATTACAGAGAGGGCCAGTTATGAAAAATCAAGGCTGGGAATTTTTTAAAATATACATTATAAATAGTGCATTGCAATTACACACCCTAGGGGGTTCATTGTGATACAAGCACACGCACACAGCTCTAAGAGTGCTTCTCTGGGCATTCCACCTGCTGCCCCTTGCCTTCCCTGCACACGCCAGTGAAGCCATTAGTAATAACTTTATATATTAAAGCTGGAAATTCATTTTATTTTTATTTTTATTTTTGTGTGTGCGGTACTAGGGATTGAACCCAGAGGTATTTGACCTCGGAGATACACCCCCACACCTATTTTAGTTTTTGTTTTGAAACGGTCTTGTTAGGTTGCTGAGAGTCTTGCTAAGTAGCTGAGGCTGGTCTTGAGCCTTCGATCCTCCTGTCTCAGCCTCCCGAGTACTGGGATTACAGGTGTGTGCCACCACGCCCTGGCTAAGGCTGGGGACTTAAAGAGGCTTTGGCTCCCTCACCAAGAGCCTGTCATTCTGTGCTGGAGTGTTCGGCTTTCTGACCACGAGGAAGCCTTGCTCCTGAGCAGAGAGGTGACAGATCTGAGCAGTTGTCCAAGGAGACAGGAAAGAAGGGAGGAAGGAGAAAGGAGAGCGAAGTCCAGTTCTCTTCTGGCATGTTTGAAATTAAATCGGATTGAATTAAATGGAACACATTAATGAGAAGATAATAGAACTGATTTATCCAGAGAATTCATTCTAACCAGCACAGTCACACACTAGATAAAACATTAGGTTACGGCCTCTGAGCCTGGTCTGCACTTCTGAAGGAAAAGTTGATTATGCAGTGTAGACCTAATGCATGATTTTTTCCCCCTGAGAAACATGCTTCTCCCCAAATTCCTTTTAATTAGTTTCTATTTTTCTCTCTTTTCAGTTCTAGAACTTTTAACACAAGTACCATGTGGATGCCACCCATAGCCCTGGGGGAAATGGGCAAAGAGGGCCAATCTGTGGTCTGTGTTGTGGCTGAACAAAGGCTTATATGTACTATGGTGGCTGTTGACATCGGGTTCTGAGATTTTTGACAAAGAGATCCCATCATTGAAATCAACATCAGGCTCTCATTATTGGGCCATTAAGACTTTCTGCCCACCCTCAGAAACAAACTCTTAAGAGTAATTGTAGCTGGGTGTGGTGGTGTACACCTGAAATCCCAGTACTTGGGAGGCTGAGACAGGAGGATCACAGATTTGCAGCCAGTCTTAGAAACTTAGGGAGGCCCTCAGCAACTTCGTGGGATCCTGTTTCCAAATAAAAAATAGGGCTGAGGGTGTAGCTCAGAGGTAAATTCCCCCTGGGTTCAATCCCCAGTACCACACATACACATACACAAAAGAATAAATGTAAAAGAAATCATATATACTATATACGTATTAAATACATATAAATATTTGTGTGGTATATGATATAACTATAATACATAATATATATTTGTATGATTATATAATATACACACAAATGTAAATAAATACATGATGGCAGCTACTGGACAATAGACATGTTTGGGTAATCCCCTAATTTAGATAGTTTTAACTTTTCTTGGCAGAAGCACCTATTGGTAAGAAAACAATGTTGCCTCTCTTCTTTCTCTGTGAAGTTGCTGGCTTGCCGGAATGGACCAAACACAGCAGCATTATAAGCCATAAAAGGCAAAAATCCCGGGACCATGAGCATCGTGACCCAGCTCACACTCGGAAGCTTCCTGTCTGCTGATGTGGAGCTGGAGGCGCCTCGGCGAGAACATGGAGCCCTCCGCATCCAGAAGGGGAAGGAGCGCCACTTGTATCTTGAGCTAGGAGGGAAAAAGGAAAACACAAAACTGGTCTAATAGGACTAACTCCAACTGACTTCTTTTTCACATTCCAGAGCTAAAGATAAAGTTAGTAACCAATTAACTAATGAAATAGTGAATTGTTATAACTATGTTCAATGGGGAATGTGACAGTACAGTCTATAACTACTTATATTGGACAGACAACTACTTACAGTGGGTTGCTTTTGCCCTCACTTCCCCCTGCAGATTATTACAAATCTAAAATACCTCTGCAATTTAGTTTTTAGGAGTAAGGCTTTAAATTTATATCTACTATTACATTTTAGGATTAAGGCTTTAAGTTATATCTATTATTACATAATTGAGACCTATCCTTGAGAGATTGCCTCCATTGGGGAAAACCTGGTATGTCTCCTGTAATACAGGTTCCCGAGGGACACAGTATTTATTCATAGGACATGCTGTTTATTATACAGGAAGGTGTGTTGCTCTGGGTTTGCACTTAGGTAACAGTGGGGCTGGGAACACCGACACTGGGTGTTCACTTAATTACTCATAGAGCCAGATTCTAGAATATGAGCAGGGTCTGGCTTTGTTGGTTGGAGGCTTTCTATAACCCCTCCTTTCAAAATGCATGGTGCTTCAGGTTTATTTATTTATTTATTGACAAATCAAAACAGTACAATGAGACCACCACAGTGCTCACCGCTGCCTGCCCCGTTGACCTGTCTGCTGATGCACAGTCGTGTCCCTGATAGATCTTCTGCTTGAACATTCCCTGTAGGCTAACAGCATCTGCTTCCAGTTTCTTGAATCCATCCATCTTCCTCGTATGACTGAGTTCTTGTGACCATAGCCTAAGAGGACTTGCCGACCTCTCAGATCTCATTCTTTGCAACTGTCCCTTCAATTCATCAGGAGGGTTGTAGGGATCAAGCACTCTACTCATGGAAAGTATGAAATATCACACGCATACTGGAGATTTTATCCTATGGATATAGCAAAATTCCAAAGTACTCTGAAGCTATACATGGTTACTGGCTCTTCTGTAATATGCTAGTTACCATCTCCTTTTGGCTATTCAATAATTTTTTGACAATAGATCTGTCAAACTAGCTTTCCAACTCACTTTCTTCTATGGAGAGTTTTGTGCTGAGAAGTCCTTACTGGATATAATGGTTTGGATTCTGATTGTCCTCCTATTCCTCACAGAAATGAGGTAGCAATGTTGGAAGCAGGTTTGGTTGCTAAGGAGGGGTCCCTGGGGGTGTGGCCTTTGGGATAATATGGTTCTTCCTTACCCTGCTCACTCTCTTGCTTCTGGCCTCCTCCATGATGCGAGAGCAGAGCCTGCCAACCATGCCCTGGGCTCTGCAGACCCAGTCTAACAGGGACTGAAACTCTGAAATCTTCCAAAACTGTGAGCAAATAAATCTACCTTCCTCTAAGTTGTGTGATCAGGTTTTTTGGATCACAGCAGTGAATGCTGCCTGAGACACTGGATATGGTTATAACTCAGACGTCCTTCAGCATGATTCCTCTTCTGGTTAATGTACGGAGCAGCCCTCTCTGGTATGTTTGTTTATTTGAGAAATATCCACAGGTAAATTCCCAATTAACTACCTCAGTAATTTTATTTTTTGCGGTACTGGGGATTGAACCCGGGGCATTCCACCTCCGAGCTACACCCCCAGCCCTATTTTTTATTCTTTAGTTTGAAACAGGGTCTTGCTAAGTTGCGGAGGGCCTCACTATGTAGCTGAGGCTGGCTGTGAACCCGGATCCTCCGGTCTCAGACTCCCAAGTACTGGGATTACAAGTGTGTGCCACCACGCCTGGCAATAATTTTAAAATATGATCACAACTTGTTGACTTAGGGGGCTTCCTAGAGGACAAAAAATGCATCCTATTATGTCCTACATCAGAACACTTGGTCTATCAAATGGCAATGAATTCAAATAATCTTCATATGGGTCTTAATTTCCTTACTTTGGAAAAGGATGTGTTGAGTTTTGTCTTGCTTTGTCTTATATTACCGAAAAGGATGCATGGCAACTTTCCTGGAGAACTTTTGTGTTCTTTCTAGTTTTATCTAAGTCTTTAATACTTATTTCCCACTGTGCGCCATTCATCTTAAGTCTAATCCTTTAGTTTCCTTTACTAAGCTTGGTGTTCTGCTATCCAACTCATAAACACATACAGTACTCAGTGTTCTTACAATATAAGAAGATGCAATTTGGCATTTATTGGGCTCTTATTATGAGCTGGGTACCATTGTAATTATACCTATTAACTAAATCTTTACAACAGCCCTGCAATTTGGGCAATAACATTATTCCCATTCTACAGAAAAAGAAACTGAGATTTGGGGAGATTCATCCACTTTGACAGCTACTAAGTGAAAAAGCTAGGATTCAAATTAATACCCATCTGGTTCCAAAGCTGTAAGGTTATACTTCTTCCCTATGTAATTCCAAGCAGACCCTGTCTGGCTAGAAATCTATAATTCTTTAGTCAAAAGAGCATATGTTCTGAAATACAATTTGAAGACCTAGAAATTACAGGTAAATAGCTCATCAGGTTCCATATTTACATAGTTTCTTATGCCTGTTTTCTCTAGCTGGTCCTTAGATTCGTTAATTTGTTATTTTCTTCCTTGTTATAAGAAATGCTATTTCTGCTGAAGTGCTGCTGGATTTGGAAAGCATTCTCGTGACTAAATATTTGTTTGCCTAGTAAGAGCCTTGGGAAGGGCTATCCTGCCAGTGGGCGCTCAATAAAGATTAATGGATGGCCGTGCACGGCTGCGTGGGAGTCCTGTGCTTAGAATCCGCTCAGCCCTTCGAAAGTGACAGAAAGGAGGCGGGGAAGATGAAACTTAAAGGCTCACCCCCAGCCTCCTTCATGGGTTTCCAGATTGGGCTGCATCAGCTGAAAGGTCCCAAAGCCCAGATGCAGGAGTGGGAACGGGGAGCCTGGCGTTTTCTTGGGAAATGCTGTGAAAATGAGATCCCAGGGCCATTTCCAACATTAACATCAAATAGGAGAGAAAACTTGCTTCTCTGATGAGGACTGAAGAAAATCAAATATTTTTTAATTGACACATTTTCTATTATTACATATATATGAGTAATATGCCATATCAGATGGTTTGTGCAAACTGTCAAACAAGAGCTGAAGCATGAGTAACTTCCCAGAGAACCTTCTGCGAAATTCAAGCAGTCGAAAGTGGCAGTAATCAGCCACACGCTCATCCACCACCAACTCATCCCTGAAAATCCTGGGGGACATCCCCCCCCAAAGTGCATGGTGGAATATTTCTAGAGGAAAGAAAGGAGATTAGTAAATTAAACTTACTTCACTAAAAAGCCAGATGCCCGCGTGGTACCCATGCATGTGTACTTGATAGAAAGACTGTCATTATGAATGATGACTACTGAGCACCTTTCCAAGTCTTAGGGGAATTTTAAATGTGCGGGCACTCACTTGCCAAATTAAACTTTGCTTTGGCATCAGAGAAAGTAGAAAGAGGAAAGCCTCAATTACTAGGACAATTGCCATCAATGTCAGGCTGGGATGGGATGTACTAATATTGTGTGGAGAAGAGTGTCCCAGAAAGCTCGTTGGATGGCTTTGAGTCTACTCACAGCTCTCTGTCCCAGTTTCCCCATCTGCATGAGCAAAGTAGAGACTCACTTTCCAGGGTTTATTCCAACACTACTATTTCACGTCATTCTTGGTTGGTTTTTCTGTAAGATGAGCATTCTTGAATGGGAAAGCTCTATGTATTCTGAGGTTGTGCATGAGAATTTATTTCTATATCTCTACCTTTTAAAAACTCCCTTTTAGCCAGGCCTGGTGGTGCACACCTGTAATCCCAGTACTTGAGAGACTGAGATAGGAAGATTGCAGGTTCAAAGCCAGCCTCAGAGCACGAGGCTCACAGCAACTTAGCGAGACTGAGACCCTGTTTCCAAATAAAACAAAACCAGTCTGGGGGTTTAGCTCGGAGGTAGAATACCCCATGGGTTCGATCCCCAGCACCACACACACACACAAAAACCCAAACAACAACAACAACAACAAAACTCCAACACCCCCCCCAAAACCCAATTCTTCCTAGCAATAAAGAGACCTTATGAATTTTGATAATTAGATAGAAGAGATTATTTCATTAAGACTTTACCCTCCATGGGCACCATACCTTATTTTCTCCTCCAAAAGGAGATGACTTTTGAGAATCAACCCAGAAGGTGTATTAACAAAGTACATATCATGGCCAGAAGAGATCTTACTATGTGTTTTCTGTTTTAAATTATGAAACTAAGCCAGGCATGGTGGCTCATGCCTATAATCCCAGTACTTAGGAGGCAGAGACAGGAGGATCACAGTTTCAAAGTCAGCCTCAGTAACTTAGTGAAGCTCTCAGCAACTTAGTGAGACCCTGTTTCCAAATAAAAAATAAAATAGGGGTGGGGGTGTAGCTGAGAGGTAGAATGCCCCTGGGTTCAATCCCCAGCACCACACACACAAATAGAAATAAATAAAATAGGGCTGGGGGTGTGGCTCAGAGGTAGAATGCCACTGGTTTTAATTGCCAGTAAAACACACACACACACACACACACACACACACACACACACACAAGGATATATGAAAATAAGGTAACTGATGCAAAAATTTTTTTACAGAAATATATGTATAATTGTGTCCAAGGTATTGATTCACATTTACAAAATCACTATCCTAAAATTAAAGTTAAAGTTCCAAGAAGTGAGAAAGGCTATTTCCAGTACTAGGAACCATGCATCGATTAGCACCCAGGTGATATGGACAGGTAATGTGGACCCCTGAGCAGTGCGGCCCAACCCCTTAGTGGCGATTCTCCCGCGAAGACCTCAAGGAGCGGCTGACGTTCCTCTAACAAGAATCAATGAATCTTTGTTTCCTTCTGTCTGCTCGTTTCACCTTATTTTGTTTTGAATCTGAGAAGGAAAGAAAGAACTGAACTGTTGGGGTGAGGCATAGAACCGTGGGGGTGAAGAAGCTTGAAGGAGATGTCCGTGCTGTGTCGTTCACAGACAAGATCACAGGCTGCGATGGCCACCCGGGATGTCGCTGTTTGCTTGCCGAAGTCTTATTTGTTTCTGCTTCTCATTTCGGATTCTTGCCCTGCTGTAATAAGTGAACGTCTTCCCAGCCATCATCCCGCATTGACAAGCAAATGTCACCATGTTTGATTGACATCTATTGCTCTTGAATGCAGAAGTATGATTTAGAAATCAATTCCACTTATTTATCTAAAGCCGTTCTTGTATGTCTTATGTATTGGTTGGTGGGAAAACTCGCCTAATATCTACTTTGGGGGCTTTTTATTAGTATTCTAAATCCAGGCTCTTTCTTCTCCTCCTCTCCCATTACCAATGGGGGCTCTTCTTTGTCATCTTTCCCCTATTTCCCTCTCCTCCGATGCACAATTGGGAAAACTGCTAGGGAGCTTATAGAACTCTCCATATATTAGAAAAAGACCTCTATAGCCCTTGTGTGGATCCTGCTTGCTTTGTTCTAAGACTTCTGCAGGCGTTCTGACAAGTGAGTATACCTCAGGCATGTAGCACCTTTAGGCAAATGCAACTGGGATCCAACCACAATGTCTTCTGAAAGGTTGCTAGGATTGTAGCCTGTAGGTCAAACACATGTGTGCTTTCACCTTCTGCAGAACTTGTAAAAAGGGCCTACCCCTCCCCACCTTTATGCAATGGACGTGTCCATTTAAAATCATTGAGAAATATCCTTGGGCTTTTTAACACGCCTTGCTGTTTGCAGGGTTACATCTTCTTTCATTTAGAAGGCCGGGGAGGAAAATCTTAAGGTTAAAAAAATCACATCTACCATCTGGAAAATTCTAAAGGGCCCTCCTTATGTTAAAAGTGGCATTTTGAAAAAAACACCTGAAGCACTGATTGTGGGTGAGCCAGCAGAGAACTGTTGTCAACCAAGCCTCCCTCCTTCCAACCTTCACCTCCACTGCGAGCTGGGCCGCGAGCAGTGGGGACACAGAGGACTTAGGTGTGACCCTGGAGTCCTGAGAGCTGTCGCACAGCTGTCTTCCTCCCCCACGCATGTCCAGCGAGAGCCCTGCCATCGCCTGGCTCCAGCAAGGGAGTGTTCAGACTCTCACTGTGCATCCATGTGCAGAGAGGGGAAAAAAAAAGGCCGAAAAAAAATCCCACATTGTCAGAGTAATGCCAAACTCTCTCTGAGTGGGATGAGCACAGCAGATGCTGCAGGGAGATGCAGAGCGGCTCCCCTTCCTCTGTGCCTTGGGTGCCTATAAATTGCTCCGGCGCGCGTTTGTCAGCCTCCTCTTCTCCTGGCAGGTGGTACCCAGACAGAATTCTGCGTTCAGTCTCTCTCTCGCTCTGCTCCCGGCCGTGAGGCGCTCGCCGCTGCTCGCTGGCTCCTCGGCTCCAGCGCGGAGCCCGGCGAAGCCGACCGAGCCCACCTCAGCCGCTCGGCGCACCCTGGGGGCGCCCGGCCAGGGCCGGACTTTGGGGGTGCGCCTCTATTAGACTTGCGGTGGCAGCAGAGGAGGAAGAAAAAAAAAGAAGCAGGGGACGGGCGAACAGATCGAGCGCAGGAAGAGAAGGAGGAGGCAGAAAAAGGCAACTTCAGAGGGAAAGTTGGTGCGAACTGGCGCAGTCTGCAAAAAGGGGAAAGTCGATCGCGGGCGGCGGCGGCATAAAAGTGTGAGCGGCGGGACGAGCGCGGCGGCCCTGCCTCGGGTGCCGCGCCCGCTGCAGCCACAGGTGCGCAGGGCTCGCGGGAGGCGACCGGCGCCCCGCGCACCCCGCCCCCAGCCCCCGCCCGGCTCGGGACTTGAGCGCGAGTCACTCGGCGCCGAGCTCCCTCCGGCGCAGCCTCCGCGGGGCAGCCGGAGCCGGGGCGGCCAGCAGCGGCCGGCCGGCGCGCCCAGGGGAGTTGGGGTGCGAAGGGGATTGTTTTCGGCTCTGAGGAGGTCCCCGCCCAACCTTCAAAATTTTGTCCAAAAGCAGACAAGAGGATCGCCCCGCGCTGAGCCGGCTGGTGGGCAGCAGGAGGCGCCTGATCGCCGCCGGGGCGCTGGGGGTGGTGATGGTGCTCCTGCTGGTCATCCTCATCCCGGTGCTGGTGAGCTCCGCCGGCACGTCGGCGCACTACGAGATGCTGGGCACCTGCCGCATGGTCTGCGACCCCTACGGCGGCACCAAGGCGCCCAGCACCGCCGCCACGCCCGACCGCGGCCTCATGCAGTCCCTGCCCACCTTCATCCAGGGCCCCAAGGGCGAGGCCGGCCGGCCGGGGAAGGCGGGCCCGCGTGGGCCCCCGGGTGAGCCGGGCCCGCCGGGCCCCGTGGGCCCCCCGGGCGAGAAGGGCGAGCCGGGCCGCCAAGGCCTGCCCGGGCCGCCGGGGGCGCCCGGCCTGAACGCGGCCGGGGCCATCAGCGCCGCCACCTACAGCACGGTGCCCAAGATCGCCTTCTACGCGGGCCTCAAGCGGCAGCACGAGGGCTACGAGGTGCTCAAGTTCGACGACGTGGTCACCAACCTGGGAAACCACTACGACCCCACCACGGGCAAGTTCACCTGCTCCATCCCGGGCATCTACTTCTTCACCTACCACGTCCTGATGCGCGGAGGGGACGGCACCAGCATGTGGGCTGACCTCTGCAAAAACAACCAGGTGAGCGCGGGGAGGGCGGGCGAGAGGGAGGAGACCCCGGAAACAGGGGTGGGAGCCGCGGAGGAAGGGCGCACCAACCGGGCTCCGGGAGCCGCGGCGAGGCGGGGTCCCGACGCCCAGGAGCGCGCCCGGGGCCGGGGACCCGGGCTCCTGAGTCTCGGACCCGCGCTGGGTGCAGCGGGTGTGAGCGCTACCCTGGAAGAGCGAGCCGCCGGGAGCTCCGGGACAGCCTGCCCCGGGACAGCTGGTGCACTGGGGAATCCTGGAGCAGGACGCGATCCCTGGACTTGGGATCCTCAGTGTAGGGTCGCTTACCGGCTTTCCTGGGAATGGGGAGTGCTGGGGGAGCTCGGAATGGGCGTGTCAAGGTGACCAACTCCGGGGAGGGAAGGGGCTGTCTCCTATCCCGGGAGCTCCAGGGAGAAAGGGAGTGAGTTCTAGCTGGGGCATCCCGGGTGGAGGCGGGACAGTTAGGCCGGCGGTCCCAGGGCCCTTGCAGCGTCCCAGGCGGTGAAACTCCCAAATAGGCAATTTCAAGACGTAAACTTGGGTGTAGTTTTCTGCTGAGGAAGCGAGTTCTTAGCTCAGGAAGAGTACAGGCAAGGAATGTTAAGAAAAAGTAAAATCGAGACTCGGGGGTTTACAGGGTAAAGCGACATGCACCGAAACACAGAACCCCAACTCGCTGATTGGAGTAGGAGGACGCACCCGCAGGAGGCCTGGAGGGCGATGGGTTGGAGCCCAGCCGCCTGGCTGTCCGCCTGCGAGAGTCTCTCCAACCCCAGCTTTCTGGCTCAGCCGCCTCGGCCTTGACCAAAGTAGCCCCCGATTAGCCCCAGCCGCGGCTGGTCAGCCTCGAGGGGGGTTCCCACGGGGCCTCGGCGCTGCAGGTCTTCTAGGGCCACTTTACCGTTTGCTGGAGAAACTCGCGGTCACTGCGAAACAGAAGCATGTTTGATCTCGTAGAGAGGGAAAATCGTATTTGTATCTACCTAAAAGTGTAATCGGACCTTCTGTACACGCTAAGCCCGCAGCCGCTGGGCTGGGCAAGGCCTTGCCGCCTGTAGCCCGCGCTGGGCTGAGTCCCCGGGCTTTAACTTGGCTCCAGTGACTCCGGAAGGACCCCTCAGTCGCCCTCCAGAGGTAACAGCTTTGACTTAACAGGGGCTCTCCAGCTTCAGGTCACTGGCCCCCGGAAAGCCAGATCTTCTTAGCTACAACCATTAAAGTAGGAATTGTACCAAAGACCTTATTCAGTGTCAGGATTCTTTTGAAAGAGAAAGACAAGCGTCCTGAATGTGTGAGGGAATTAAAAAAAAAGTCCTGTCCCTCCCCTTTCCTACAAATAGCATAAAGGACCCTCAGGACACATAGAACAAAAAGAGGAAAAATGGCCACCAGGAGGCACTAACAGGGTTGTTTATTAGTTATTATGCATGGAAATATTAAGATAAATAAAAACTACTTAGGGAGCAGTAAGATAGTTATAGGTAAATGGCGATAAGGGCCACGACCCACTATACCAAAATATAGCTAATGTGTCACCCTACCAAAATGGTGTGAACAGCCTCTTCACAGAGTCACCCCTTTATTTACAAATTGGCTCTCCCCTGATTCAAAGGTTAGGTCTGGAGAATACTAGCAGGTTGAAGAGATTATTTTTGAGGTATCAATTAAAGTGGAGCAGGATTCCATTTTTGTCAACAAATGTCGATGACTGTAAAAAAAATCACGTTTTTTAAATATCTGGAAATTGCAATTGCTTGCACATCCAGGGAGTAATTTAAATGAGTTGACATGTTGATGTTTAGAGTATTTGGCCTGTGTCTATTCCACTAATCTAGGGAAACCATTCTTTTTAGGCATGCTATGTGCATTTTGTTTTTAAAATGGTTTCATTGTTTGGGGTATAAATTGCCCCTTTGTATCACTCCAGCACAAATATTCTGTGAGTTTCAGGAAAACAAATAAGGTAAAATAGCCGACCTATAATGTCTAATGCTTCCCATTGGCTATATTAAACTGCTGTTTCTGCAAAAGATGTGCAACAGGTAATTCGGAAAACTAAATATATGGTGGTAAACAATATACTTTTGAGTTCAGTGTTGACTACTTTAGAAAATTGCTATTATGGTATTACTGTTAAGGAATTCTGTCTCTAGATAGGACTATTTGCAAAGTCTGGTCTGCAGGCAATTATGAGTGGGAAATCTTGTAAAAAATTTCTCTTTTTTATTTTAAATGTATACTTTATCATTGGTTGTCAATTACACTCTTGTCTGATCACTTCTTAGAATGGCAGTTTCCCCCTCTAAACAGACCTAATCTGTTTTCATAAGACAGAAACTCAGAGATCTGTGTCAGGATAAGGTTCTATGGATTAAGTGGATTTTGAAAAGGACAAAAATTCAACAAAAATACAGTTGACCAAAGAGGGAAAAATGCCTCTGGACCGTAACCATATGAGAGCCATTTTATTTCTTCTTTGTGTTGATGGAAGATCGCAGATGGAAACATCAAAGGCCAGTCAATTAACCTGATGAACCACTTAACCTTTTGTTTATGATTCCACAGAAGTACAATGAAAATGAAATTATGAGAACATCAGCAGCAATTAATTAAATTAGCAAATGTTACCATAACCTATGCTATATCCTCAATAATAAGATAATGCTATGACTATACAGCCTATTACATCCTCAAAACATACCACTAAAAGGATTGTAGTTTCATATTCCCCATGAAACCATCTACTTAAATTCAATCTTACCATTTGTTGAGAGCCCATGACAGTGCATATTAAAGGTAAGGGTTGGACTCAAATAGCTTTACATAGACACAGGAAAAAAATTTAATGTACTTATAGCTGAAAACATGAAAAAAAGTAGCTGAATATAATTACTATAATGTCATTATAATAAAAACTAAACTGTTTTAGGATTAGAACTACAAAATAATTAAAGACCAATTTCCTTTGTGTTTGAGAATTTATTAGTTATGACATCAACAAACAGAAACTATATATTGGAAAGAATGACTAGTTTCTGATTTGATATTCATTTATTAGAGAGATTAATGACATCCAATGAATGATTCTTTTAGGGGCAGTGAAAAATGAACTGGAGATAAAGTAGAGCCTAAACAGTTAACATACCAAGAAAAGATATTAAAGCAAATATAGGTAGAAATGGGTATATATGACTGAGAAAAGGTTGCATCAGATTCCCTGACAAAATGCTGAAATCAGTGCACATTTAGGAACCTGAAATATCCTCCAGGGCAAAAGCACTCCCTTCCTCAGTAGTTTGACAGCATAAAGGAAGAATTGCTGAAGTCACTGAGCTAGACACTAGAGCTTGAAATTTCAAGTCCCATTATACCCTTAGCATATTATCAGGTGAGCGATCACACTCAAGTCATTTACACTGAAGTATGGAGATGACTTAATTAGGATAGTCTTATGGCACTACTATAGGTTAAAATCTTAGAGAATTACTTTCATTCTAAAGCAATCACACTGGCTTTATCCAACAAAAGAGGTGAAAACCGTAAGGGTAACCTTTTCGTCTGTGGAATCAATCTCATGTCTTTGCAGGATTTTGTAGTTACACCTACGGAATTAAAAATGGCAACATTTGCTTGGGTTTGTGGTTATATCCTATAGAATAAAAACAGCATTACATTTTTTAAAGGATTACTGTCTCTAGAGTGATTTTAATATGTCCTGGTTCCCAAATGCCTTTATGTAGAAAACAATGATAAAGGACAATACCCATAGAACATATACTAAATACCCAAAGCACTGAATAAAATGTTTGTCTGGTTATTAATGATAACTGAGACATAGGTTATGTTTGATAATTAAAGTATTACTAATACAGCTAATTGCTCTTTTGTATTTTAATTTTTCTCATCTATTAACAATCCACATGTTAAAATAATCAAGTCATAAATCCTCTTTTGGTAGATTTCTTTCCCCCCTGGGAATTAATGACTAGATGAAATTAATGAAATTAATCAAAGCATTAGACTTCTACAAACTGATGAATAGTGCCTAGAAAATATTATAAAGTTCAAGTGAATTATTGCATAGTGGTCAAAACAGGTTACTTCACTATTGGTGCACACATTTGATTCAATGGTTCTGAGCATAATTACATGGTATATGTCTTTTATTATATTAGTGCTAGCAAACACAGGGTTAAGCAATTCTATATTCTTTAAGCTCTTTTCTCCTTTTGCTATATGATACCCAGAAAGAAATTTTTAAAATACTACTCAAATTACTTTACAAGTTCAGCAGTGTCAAAGAGCCTTCTCCTTTTTTAAAATTTCAGCATTAATCTGAGAATATATCACATGAAAATTTAATTTGAAAACCTATCATTCAAATTTTGAAGGGAATGCATGGCAATTCTTGACTTATGTCTCATTTCTCTCATTTTGCCAAGTGATAAAATCCAGCATATTGTACCCCAAGTCATGCATTATTACATAGTGCCGGTTTACAAAACCACTAAATCACTTGCGATGTTATTCAGGGAAATATCATTATAGTGGAATAGAAACAAACCACAAAGTAGAAGATGAGTTACTGAAATAAATCAAATACCAGTCTGCCTATTGAAAGATTTTTCCAAGGCAGAATCAAAATATGTCTAAATGAATATGAAGCCTAATTTGAATCGAGGATGGGATGGAATGTCCATATTACATGATATGATAGGCAATTTAACTGTTTGCAAACGTTTATCAGCTCACTAATGAGACCATAGGCTCAACATGAGCAGATGATAAGCAACCTCCATCCTCAAAGCAAACCACACAGGGTCACCTAGATACAAACGGATGTCCAACAAGATCATTCGAAAATTCCAGACTTTTGAGAGACCTTAAACAGCAGGAATTTAGTTCCTTCTATAACTTAAATATGTTGAAATCAAATAGAAAAAGAAAGAACTCTGGAAACGTTGGGTGGTATAAGCAAAATTGTTTAATTAAGAGTCCAGCTTTGGAAGCAGATTGGTAAAAGGGGCTTTGCTTGCATTAGATTTCAAAAGCCCCAAATCAAAGTGCTGCTGATGTTGCTGCCGCCTCCTCCTCCTCCTCCTCCTCCTCCTCCTCCTCCTCCTCCTCCTCCTTCTTTTCTTTTTTCTTCCTATAAAGTAGCATAGTAGTATATCCCTAGGTCTTTACCAACTGTAGGTATCAATTTTCTAATAATTGTGATGAGCAACTAAAGTTAAGCCTGAACTTCTGTACACTTACACAGCTGGTTAGAATATTGCTATTTGACTTTAATTAAAATGTGAAACAATACTACTATTTCCATTTCAAAAGTGATTGGGCATAGGAATTCAAGGAATCAGAAAAAGTAGTGATAGAAGAAGAGATTCGATTGGTATGCTTTGTTTAGAATGATAGGAAAGATCACTGAATGTCCCTCACTAAAGCACCATTTTCTCCCTCCCTTTCCAAGAACACAGCTGAAACTGTCACAGTGACGTCCTTATACAGCCCCGCAGACAAGGCGGACATTCTGCTGTTTTCTGTGCTATGGCAGCAGGTTCAATAGAACGCTGTGTGAATAGCAAAGGAGAAGCCCCGAGAATTCCCCTTTATAAACTCTGACCCTTGTCTGTTCCACATAGGTGCGTGCCAGCGCAATTGCCCAAGATGCTGACCAGAATTACGACTACGCCAGTAACAGTGTGGTTCTTCACCTGGAGCCAGGAGATGAAGTCTACATCAAATTAGATGGTGGGAAAGCCCATGGAGGAAACAACAACAAATACAGCACGTTTTCTGGATTTATTATTTATGCTGACTGATGATGCAGAAACTAAGCTTCTTATTCTGAGTTTGGACACTGGATTCGTGTGGCTGACGTCAGTGAATCAAGGATCCCAGGGGATGCCGACTGCAGGGCACCTCAGTTGTGTATATGTGGGGAAATCCAATGCTACCTGACTCACATCTGTATCACTCAGAAACATTATGTAAAAAAAGTATTTAAAGCAAGATAAGCAGATGTGTGATCCACTACCGCCAAAGCAAATACTCCTTTATTGTTAGTGTCCATGTGAATGAAGTCCTATATAGATCACAAATTTTTATAGAAAAATCTAAGACACTGAATTATTTCTTCGATATATATGATACTTTGGTGTACTGTGATCTTGCTGCTTTTATTCATATGTCAGCTTTGGTTCTTGTGAGTTTTCCTGCTTATTATTGGTACTCGGAGTCCATTCATAGTGTGGAAGAATCATTTTACCCTGCAGGAGAAGGTCTAATTGAAGTAATGCTGCTTGTCCCCAAAGAAATTGTTTGCCTTGTACTCTTGTTAACTTTAGAGCTAGACCTGGGAAAGATTCAACTTCAAGCCTTAACCTGGAATTTTCTGGATTTGTGGGAATTCCCAAGCCTATGATCATTTTCACATTTTCCTTTTCTTCTGAATTTTCTTTTTTCTCTTTTTCTGGTGATAGTCTTTAAAAATAGAGATCGACTGTATCATAGGATTACCCCCTAAGTGTGAAAATGTGTAATTATGTACAGTATTTAGAAAATCCCCTGTGTGTCCATTTTGTCAATAGAATACACTTAGATTAACTTGGAAAGTCAGAGAAATTTATTCTTTGGTATTAAATTGGACTGAGGCTTTTGTCTTCTTTGGAACAAAAGATTATTTGCAACCCAGTGCACAAAGGTTTAATTTGAGCTACTGCATGGGTCACCAAGGGGACACTAAGTAAGGCCTTCAAACAGTTACTACAAATCTGTGGCCAGGGATTATTTCAAAATTAACAGTTCCACATATGACCAATATGACAGCAAAGTGTATATATTTTATATAAATACCTGCCACACACATTTATATACATATACATATATGTTAGATGAAATATTATATATATATATATGGCTTCAGTCCATTAGGCACAGTGGCTGTATAGCCTCAAAAATCTAATTTAAAAAAATGTCTGTGTATACACACACAGAAACATGCATAATTGTTTGACTTATTTTGGATTGAAATATATTTTAGATGAGAATATATGGAGTAGCAAAATCATTAAAATGACTTCTCTTTACGAGTTATGCAGAAAATGAAATCTTCTTAGGTTAAAATGCCCTACACTCCAAAAGTATGTAAGTTAAGCCTATGGTTGCTTTATTATCATATGCCAATCAATACATTGACTGCATTCTCTGACAGACTGTTAATATCAGGACTGGAGAAATAAAATGGCTATCCTTCTCAGTGTTCATGAATTACATGCATTTGAGTTATCAGGTTTTTGGTTTTGTCTCAGGTGGATTGAAGCTGACGGTCAAGTAGATGTTGACGGTAGTGCAAGCCCCTTCTCTCTTGTTAAAATACACTGCCCAAAGCCATCTCTTTAAGGAAAAGATTAAAATGCATGTTGATACATCATATCACTAGTACAATGAAAAAAAATCTGTTCTCCTTTCAGTTACTTTTGAAGACTCTTCGACAAGTAGATTTCAAAAACAATTATTTAAAAGTCTGCTTGTGAAGGACATTTGCATTTTTTTTCATCAAAAGGAGTTGGTTTGTTCCTCTGGCTCATTCCTCTTTGGTACTTGCTGTTCTAATACACAGAGAGCTTGATCATCTTTGATCAGCTGAAATATTTTTAATTTAGCAAACTTCAACTTTCCAAAAGTTATGCATGGTGTTCTCTTCTGAAGGTGGTGTCTGCTCAGTTTAAATGCCTTGATCTGAGTAACGTCGTGATTTATAGGATTAAAAACACTTAGTTCATTCACCAAGAATAATGACTAATTCTATTTGGTCTTTCTGATATATAAGATCACTCAGAAATGAATTGTAATAGTTTTTATTTCTATTTAATGATATATACTTATCAAAGAGGAATTGGCAGCAAGGGTTTGGACGTTTGTTTTAGGTACCAAATAGCATAGTGAGGATTCAAAAAAAGATCATAACAGAAGAGCACATCAATTAAAAGTTTTAACTAATAGTTTTTAAAAAAGGCTTTATTTACACAAAATATCCGGGCTGGATACCTTTTGAAGAGTCAGCTGTAGGATCAGACTGTCATTTCCAATAGATTTGACCTTTTCTTCAGACAAATAAGCATTATTTTCTCTGTTTAGGTCTGAGGAAAAAACAAATCAAAGGTAAAGGAAATAAAGGGAATATATATATATATATATATATGGCAAACATTTCTCTTTTTTGCATTATATATTATGAATTAATTAAATTGTGGCCTTTGTTAGTATAAATGTAATGATTCATTAAACTATATTATGTAATATATTTTGACTTTTATGATGGGTTTTTGTAATTCAGTACTGTTATGTGCTTTTATATAAACTTTGCAAAACACAACAAAATTTACTGCAAAAATAATGGATACTAGAAAGCCAAAGGCATCAAAATTGATTTAGTATGTAAATAGGTGGATGCAGATAGGTGGATGGAATATAATTAACCTCCTAGAATATTTTTATTATTGTGAATTGGTAATTATATTACAGTAGCCTTTGAAAAAAGTCTCAAAATTTAACATTCCTTGCTGCAAAAGCTATTTTAAAGTGCCATATTATTCATTAAGCATTAATTAAAGAACAGCAGGATAATTAGTAGGATCATCAATATTACAAGAAACATTAGATTGTTCCAGAAGGGGGCAATTTAGCTAGAAACACTTTAAATTTTCTCAAGTAATGTAGCTGATAGATTAGAAAAAAATCCTAAAACTCCACTTAAGGGATACAGACTTTAAATTATTGTTTGGAAATACATACTCCTGTATTCATTTTGTTAAGGCAAGACAATAAGGCTCAGTTAAGTCAGTAACTCCTCAGAGGTGAAAATGTAATCGTTGGCCAGTTTCTTAAGAAGGAAATGATCAATCATTGGTCCTATGTAGCTCTGATTAATATCTCATAGTGGCTTTGAAATCACTGAACGTTCTCTATAAGGTGTAAATTCATAAACAACCATCCTATTCGAAAGTTAGCCCTTGCTTCAGGTTTTTCTATCAGTATCTTATCAAGTGCACTCTTAGCAACACCTCTAAGTAACATTTTAGGAATGATGTTGGTACGTGAGACTTGCCCTGACTTCCATATTTCATCAGTCGACGCTTTGTGTGTATGTCATGTGCTGTCAGAATTCCATCTTCATAGCCCTCCTACACCAGGAAACGCACCCTGTGAAAAATGTTAACTCCTTGTATGCCGTTTGTCTCACATTTGGGATTTTCAGTGTGCTCTAAACTTTCCACTCATAACCCTATTGTGCTGGTCATAGACACTGCCTTCCGCTGTGGCGTGTGTACTGGGAGACCCTTCATAAATACTGCGTGGTGATGATGGAGGTATCACTGCATCCTATCAGCGACAAGATCCTTATTCCCCACACACAGGACTTTCTAACCTGTGATATTTGTGACAATGCCTGGCAAAGCTGCGCTGATGGTAGCTTCTGACAGGATGTGCCCGTTGGAATGAATGAGCAAGCGCTTTAGCGCTTCATTCAAACAACTTGGTTCTGGATTTGTATTCAGCTTTCCTCTCTCAAATGCCTCTCTTTTTAAAAAATTTTAAGTTTTTTTTTTATTGGTGCACTGTAATATACAGCATGATACAAACATACATGCACATAGCACTTGGTGTATTTCCCTGGGATCTCACCCGCTCTCTTCCCCTTCCTGTACATAATACTGAAATTGGCATTGATAACCTCATCTATGTTTTTTGTTTGTTTATTTATCTATCTATTTATTTAATTATTTATTATGGTACTGGGGGTTGAACTCAGGGGTGTTCTATCTCTGAGCTATACCCCCAGCCCTATTTTATTGTTTACTTTGAGACAGGGTCTCACTAAGTTGCTGAGAGTCTCACTACATTGCTGAGGCTGTCCTAGAATCCTCCTGTCTCAGTCTCCCCTCACCTGGGATTACAGGTGTGTGCCTCCACGCCCAGCCATGATAACCATGAACTAGCATTATTCAAAATACCTCTATTAATTGGCCCATTTTTTGAGATCTCATTTCCACTCTCTATTTTTATTTAACAAATAAAATCAGTGGGTATTTGTGATGAAAACACAGAAACAAAAGACATCTTTGCACAAATAAAACACTTGGAGAGTAAAATCCGCTGGTTTGAAAGGCATGAGAGAAGCAGCTACGGTCAGTGCAAAAAGGGTTGGCAAGAATCTCTGAGCATGTGTCCCTTTGCAGTCTATGGGAATTATGATTCAGTAGCAGTCTCTCAGCCTCAGATTAAACTGACCAAAAAAATTTTACCCTGTCTTCCATCCTTGTCAATAAGACTGCTAAAATAATAAGCGGTTCCCTTAAATTTATAGTCAGTTAACTAAAGAAGAGCTTCCTGACTATTGTCTAAAAATGTAATCCTCTTTGCTTGGTTAAGTGCTGTAATCTGCAGTGTGAGTCACCTCCTGACAGCCACCATCTGTATGTGTCTGGACTCTGGGCAGTTTCTGTCCTGATGTTCATGGTAAGGCAGAGACGCAAGTCTCAGAAAATGGCTCTTCTCTGGGATTCTTGTGTGCTCGTGTGAGTAGTGAGAGTCCCAAGAGGATGTGGGTGGATGGACAGCACCTTTCTTCAGGGACTTGGTTATTCGAAAGGCATCCCTTTTGTCTCGTTAGAGAGCATTTCTTGGCATTCTGGGTCATGGGGCCGTTTTAATAACTATCATAGTGAACAAGCTATGGGGGCACTGCACACAAAAAACTCAAGCATAAGTCCTGCCCCCTGGGAACATACATTTAAAAATAAATTAGAGGTAGCCAGGCGTGGTGGTGCACACCTGTAATTCCAGTACTTGGGAGGCTGAGACAGGAGGATGGCAGGTTCAAGGACAGCCTCAGCAACTTAGCGAGGCCCTCAGCAACTTAATGAGACCCTGTTTCACAATAAAAAATAAAATGTGGCTGTGGATGTAGCTCAGAGGTAGAATGCTCTTGGGTTCAATCCCCAGTAACACACACACACACACACACACACACACACACACACACACGTTTGTAGGTCAAAGGACTGTAAGTGCCATGGTAGCAGCACCAACTTGGGTGCTCTGTCTAGACACCAGCACTCACGCCCCTGCCTGCCCTGTAAGTGCACGTGGTGCCATTTTTGCCACCGAGGTTATTTGGTGCTTTGCAGTTTGTCCTGAATGCTGATCTGCAGTTACTTTTGGAACAAACTCTGCTTAAGGGAAGTATCTAAGAGTTGTGTGATCGTTTTTGAAAAAAAAAAAAAGAAAAAAAGGGGGGGTTGATTTGACAGAATGCATACACAAAGGAAAAGGAATATCACAGCAAAGGAGGTTTTTGGATACACTTCCCCCAATATTTTCTGAGCATTTCCATATATATATATATATATATATATATATATATATATATATATATGGTGATACTGGGGATTGAACCCAGGGGCATTCTATCTCTGAGTTACACCCCCAGCCCTGTTTCATTTTTAATTTGAAACAGGGTCTCACTAAGTTGCTGAGGCTGGCTGTGAACCTGCCACCCTCCTGTCTAAGCCTCCCAGGTACTGAGATTACAAGCCTGTGCCACCATGCTTGGCTATATCTTTTTTCCTTATCTGAGAATTATATCTCATTACTCTGAAGGCATACATAAGGAGAAACAAATTCTTATAAGATTCTTTTTGTCATACCTTGAAACACTAGGTTATCAAGTTGGGAATTAGTAAAGAAAACATATGGTGGGTTAGATACTCTTATTTAAAAACGGGGACCTTCAGAACTCATTAGATCAATGATCTAGAGACTAGTTATCTCATGAGCAAGATAATGTTCTGGCTGTAGAAGCCCAGTTATATCCTGACTACCAAGAAAACCTGCCTGGCCAGGTCTTCACCAAGAGATCATCTGTCACGTGCCACTGTGCAGAAGACCAGAAATCACCGACATGCTGCCAGAGGGAGGAACCACTACAGATGAGAAGACAAAAAATCACAGTAATTATAGCAAGACAAATGAGTTAGTGTTTTGCAAACAAATATTAGAGAGAGACTACAAAGTGTGAAAAGGCAGAGATATAATAAGATTTGAGAAATGGAGCAGAAGATTGAAAACAGGTGTTAGACACAGAATTTCTGGTGCTGAAAACCAGAGGTAGGCAGAAGCATGCTTGTATGTTTTTGCACTTCAGAGATTTTAGACTACTATGGCTAAAAAGGATTGCAGATGAAGGATGAAAATCAAGCTCCCAAGGCATGGGGAACAATGGGGAACTGTGGCACACACAACCCAAAAGGCAATTCGGCTATTAACATGAACTGTACTTCATAAACGGACCCTATGCATGGCTCTAATTTAAAGAGGATTATACACACATATATAGACATACATATACTTATATGTGGAACGGCACACATATACACATGCACACATTTATACATACTTATGCATAAAATTTTGATACATTTTCATATATATATTCAGAATGTTTCCATTTGGTACAATAAATGATTACCAAAATTAAGTTCTGGTTTTTGAACTGATAGTTAAAAGGAGCTAAGAAAGAATGTTGGGGAAGCCATTGGTCATCCTGTCCCATCTCCTCCATAGATCCCCTTCATAGATCTCCTGTCTCTTGTTCTGGAAAGTCTGGGAGCCTCTTGGAAGGCTTTGGGGTGCAAAAGACACACACTTCACTGCCACAAAGATGTTTAGGAAAAGGGAAGCAGATCCTGAATGCAAATTTCACATTTCCAAGACGAACTATAAAATATATTGAGGGAATTCATTACAAAATCATGTCTTTAGATCATGAAAAATTAGTTACCACACCATCCCATTTTAAATTCTAGATGTCTTTGGGCAAAGAATAGCCACCTTTGAGTACAGCACAAACTGGTGGGGCCCAGGGAAACCTGTTTACCTACCGTGGTGGTATTATTGGGCAGGTAAATCAAAATCATGAAAAATAAACAGCAACAACAAATTATCTTTCTATTTGTCACAGAACTGGTTTAAATATTTTATTTTATTTTATTTTATTTTTTGCAGTACTGGGGATAGAACCCAGGGGCATTTTACCTCTGAGGTACACCCCCAGCCCTATATTTTATTCTTTATTTTGAAACAGGGTCTCACTAAGTTGTGGAGGGCCTCACTAAGTAGCTGAGGCTGGCTGTGAACCTGTGATCCTCCTGTCTCTATTTCTTATCTCTGTAGACTTTTTTTTAAGTACTGGGGATTGAAGCCAGGGGCATTCTACCTCTGAGCTATACCCCAAACCCTATTTTATTTATTTTTATTTTG
>PVJS01009822.1:0-37209 GCA_004027185.1 Glis glis
GGCGTTCTACCTCCGCGCTACGCCCCCGGCCCTATTTTTTATACTTTATTTTGAAACCGGGTCTCATGAAGTTGCGGAGGGCCTCACCAAGGAGAGAGAGAGAGAGAGAGACAGGGAGAGAGAGAGAGCGAGAGAGCTGAGGCTGGCCGCGAACCCGGATCCTCCGGTCTCCGCCTCCCAAAGTACTGGGATTACAAGCATGCGCCACCACGCCCGGCTTATTTTTTTAATTAATTATTATTTTTTTAATTAATTAATTAATTAATTAATTCTTTTGTGGTACTGGGGATTGAACCCAGGGGCGTTTTACCTCCGAGCTACACCCCCGGCCCTATTTTTTATCCTTTATTTTGAAACTGGGTCTCACGAAGTTGCAGAGGGCCTCACTAAGTAGCTGAGGCTGGCCGCGAACCCGGATCCTCCGGTCTCAGCCTCCCAAGTACTGGGATTACAAGCGTGCACCACCACACCCGGCATCCTATTTTATTTATTTATTTTATTTACTTATTTTTGTGGTACTAGGGATTGAACCCAGGAGCAAATATTCTACATCCAAGCTACACTCCCAGACCTATTTTCTCTTTTATTTTGAAATGGCCTCACTAAGTAGCTGAGGCTGGCCACGAACCTATGATCTTCCTATCTCAAGCTCCCAAATACTAGGATTATAAGCATGCGCCACCACGCCTGGCTTTTTTTTGGGCGGGGGGTAATGGGGATTGAACCCAGGGGCATTCTATCTTTGAGCTACACTCCCAATACGATTTTATTTATTTGGAAACAGGGTCTTGCTAGGTTGATGAAGAGTCTCACTACCTGCTGAGGCTGTCCTCGAACCTGCGATCCTCCTGTCTCAGCCTCCCAACTAGGATTACAGGTGTGCACAACCATGCCCGGTTCTTATTTTTTATTTTTTGGAACAGGGTCTAAGTTGCAGAGGGCCTCGCTAAGTTGCTGAGGCTGTCCATGAGCCTGCAATCCTCTGTCTCAGCCTCCCAAGTACTGGGATTACAAGCATGCGCCACCACATCCAGCCCAAACCTTCTTATTTTTAATTATCAAACAGGGAGGGCCCCATGTCTGCACAACGGAACCACAGCGGAGCCACAGAAACCAAAACCATCTCCTCATGGCAGGTCACACGCACCTTCTCCTGGTCCAGCAGCTGTTGCAGGTTGGCCTTGTACTGCGGGGTCTTCGTATAAGCCAAGAACTGCAAGTATTGAATCTTGAAAGATTCTAGAGATACACAGAAAATTGCTTTGGAGAACATGGCATATGGGAGTAGGGTTTGGACACGAGCACGGTCTGGCAGGAGAGGGCAGGAGCGGCGCTTCAGAGAGCGTGCCTGTGGCCTCGGGCTCCCGGAGTACACGCTCAGACGCCTCTGGAGATGGCCTGAGCTGCCTGCTGTCTGTGGTGCCCGCCATGGCCCACAGGGTCCACCCTCTGCCTATAACATCACCTCTTCTCATCCCTCCATACCACAGGACTGCCCTGCACCCTCCTGGCACCTCCCGGGATCACGCCCATCCAAGCAAGAGCCTTGCTGGGCCCTTTCCCCACACAGGAGGTTGCTCTCTGGTTGGACATCCTGGGCACTGCAGGGTGCTGGGCACTACCCCTGGCCTCCCCCCTCCACAGCCCAGGAGCTCCCCAGTCGTGACAACCACCAATGTCCCCAGACATCGCCCAGGCTCCTGTGAGGTAAGAACTGGCCTCACCCCTTACAGAAATGCCACCTGAGCCTCTGCCAACCCATCTGGCAGGCCTGGCCGGAGCCCTGCCAATCCAGGGGACTGGTATGAGGCGCTAGGGGCTACTGGAGATGAAGCAGCTCCCACCTCATCCTGAGATGCATGGTCAAAGCCACGAATCACGGAATCTACAACCCACCCTGGGACTGCCGCAGGCCCAGGGCCAGCTTACCTAGCAGCTTCTGCAGCGCGGGCGGGGTGGGTGCCACCAGCAGAGGGTTCGGGGAGTGCCGCTGCACGCTCGGAGGTAGCTGATAGAACGGGCTGTGAGGTGACCTGTACGCGTCTGCAGGAGAAAGCAGCGTCCGCACATCAACCGCTGACTGTGCTCCCGCGAGCCCCGACTGTTCTAGGCAACTTTCCAGCTCTGCAAATTTGAGGCTCAATAACGTTTCCTGGAGTCCAGAAAACCCACCACACAGCACACTTGGCAGTATGGACCACCCACCCAGAGTCTGGGGGATGACTCGACCCTGGCGTGAGCTTACACTGCTTCTGCCTTAGCTATTGGTTTTGTTGCCGACGCTGGGAATGAACCCAAGGCCTTGTGCAAGTGAGGCCAGCGCTATGCCACTGAGCAACACCGCCCCCTGCCTAAGCTTTTACACAATGAGACCACAGCAGGCCTCACGAGGGGCAGAGAGGACACGGACCCCACACAGCACAAGCTAAGATCACAGTGACCTCTGCTCCTTCCAGTGCCCTGAGCAGGGTGGGCACGAGGCTCAGGGATGGGTATCCAGAGATCTCAGAATGAAACTGCAAGACAGAGGGGCCCGAGGGTGCCTCTACATTGGGCTGCAGCACACGGCCAGGGACAGAGCCATGGGTGGGGCAGGCTGCTCACCCTGCGGCGAGGACGCCGCCGTCTGGGACACAGTCTGGGTATGTAGGAGATCCAAGGCGGCTTGGTTCTTCTTGGGCTTACGCTCAGGGTTCGCAGTGTTCATTTTCTTGGGACGGCCACGCTTCCGGCCGGCCATCTTCCTCCCTTTCTTGTTCAACTTCTTCTTTCGAGCTTTGGAGGGAGATGGCTTTTTGACGGTGGTCACCCCCGCTTTTTCTTCCTCAGCACCAGAATCCTGGCAGACAAAGGGGGGGCAATGGCAGGAATGAAGCCTCCAGCCCGGAAGCCAGAGCGAGGTCGCAGGGCAGTGCTGGCCCCCAGCACCACGCAGCGGCCGCTCCAGGGAGGCCCCCCCCACTCCCAGGAGCCATGCAGGAGGGCACCTTACCACAGGGGCCTCAGCAGGGCCGGCTGCCTTGCTCTCGGGGACCTTGGTAGGGGTGGTCGCATTACTCTTGTTCTCTCGCTGTTGCCGGCGCCGAGCTGCTTCTTGTTCCTCCTGAGGAAGAGGAGTTGGACAAGTGTCTAGGAGGTGCCCACAGTCCTGGCCCTGCTCAAGTCAGCTCCTCTCCCCACAGCACACGAGGAAACTGAGCTGCAGAGAGTTGCCCGTGGCCCCACGGGCCGAGGCATACACGCGCGCGCGCGGCTCCAGTGGGAGGGGGCAGGTTCCACAGGAGGCCAGGAATCCTCTCATCAATGAACCAAGAGAAGAGATAAAACTACCCCAAAGACAAACGAGACCCAGAAGACCCTCAGGCTAGGCCCCACCCACAGGCTACTTTGTACCCACGTGATAACTCCCTTAACTGAGAGGCACTGGATACCGTGCAATAAAAAGGGAAGAATCCGGGCAGTGGCGCATGCCTGTAGTCCCAGTAGTGGGACATTGAGACGGGAGGATCCCAAGTTAGTGGGCGGCCTCAGCAACTTAGTGAGACCCTGTTTCAAAATAAAACATGTTGAGGGCAATCTTAGAACTCACATTGAGATTACAATCTTGGACCAGCTCAGTTTGAATACACAGTATGTGGCTGGGTGGGGACACATTCCAAGGGACCTGGTGTAATCTTTAAGGTGCGGTCTTGATGTCCTCTCCACACAGTAATGTTTAATCCCTCCTTCCTCCACACTTGTCACGTCTGCCTCACTGACCTTCTTTATTGTAACTCCTGACAATTGTTGGTTACTGTGTTTGATTAACTTTTATGATGCTTTGTCTAAAGTTTCTATAAAAGTAAAATGCTGACTACAGATGGTCAGGGGAATCACCATCTATCTTCTCCCCGAACCCCCAAATTATTAAATATACTCTGAAATTATTATATCAGAGCCGGGTGTGGTGGCGCACGCTTGTAATCCCAGTACTTGGAAGGCTGAGACAGGAGGATCCGGGTTCGCAGCCAGCCTCAGCTACTTAGGGAGGCCTCCGCAACTTAGACCCTCTTTCAAAATAAAGAATAAGTAGGGCATGGTGGCGCACGCTTGTAATCCCAGTACTTTGGGAGGCGGAGACCGGAGGATCCGGGTTCACGGCCAGCCTCAGCGCTCTCGCGCTCTCTCCCTCCCTCCCCTCCTTAGTGAGGCCCTCCGCAACTTCGTGAGACCCGGTTTCAAAATAAAAAGTATAAAAAAAAAATAGGGCCGGGGGTGTAGCGCGGAGGTAGAACGCCCCTGGGTTCCATCCCCGTACCGCAAAACAAACAAACAAACAAACAAACTAAAGAATAAACAATAGGGCTGGGGGTGTAGCTCAGTGGCAGAATGCCCCGGGTCCAATCTCCAGTACAGGGGTGGGGAATTATTATATCAGGCTTCGTGGCGTTATCATGCAAGACAGACTAGTGTCAGGGAGCTGCCTTAAGCGGCAACCTTCCGTGGTAGGAACCACAGCACAATCTTCAGGAAGGTGCAGGGAGCAGCAACCCTCCTGAGCAAGCAGTGTCCGCTAAAGCCCGCAATAAAAAAATAAAAAGGGCTTGAGGTGGGAGGCGTAGCTCAGTGGTAGAGTGCCCTCGGTACAATCCCCAGTACCATGTGCACACACACAGAAGAGGGAGAGCTAGCTGGGCAATACCGATGGGCAGGGGCTGTCATCCATGCTCTCTCAAGGACCTGCATCCCCTGGCACGAGAGGAAGGACGCTGTCCCCAGAGGGTCAGGTCAGAGCCACCCACACCTGCTGGGCCCAGCCGGTGTATGAAATGGAGGAGGGGACTGGAGCCAGTCACCCCACGGGGCTCCTTCACACGTGGACCTCCTCCAACTCTCCCAAAAGAAAGACGCTGGGATAGTCGTGCCCTCAGGCTTGCTGGTCCTGGAGAAGCACACGGAGCAGGCTGAGCGCCGCACCTGGGCTGACGACCTCCATCCAGAGCAAGCACGCCTCTTCTCTACTGGGGAAGGCACAGGGGCCTGGAACCCCCAGCAAACACGGCCCATGAGGGGACACGGGGCAGTGCGACACAAAAGAAGCTGGCACTCAATGCCTCGCACACGTGCTGAACCACCAAAAAGGCCCTAACTAGCCCAACTTGTTACCCAGATACTGGTCGCAACAAGGAGTTGGTCCACCTGCGCCCACTAGCAAGGACTGGAGCACCAGCAGGGAGGACTGCAAGGGGGAGGCAGCAGGGCTCCTCTCAGTAGCCCTGGGCACCTGGTCACTCAGACCACCTCTCCTCCACCCAGCACTGTCAACCTCATCAGAAGAGCCACATAACTGCACTGACTAGTCATGGAAAAAGAAACACAAACTTACCCTGAGTTTTGGGTTTTTCAGGCTAGAAAAGTAGTTTTCAAGCTAAAAAAAGAGAAAATCTTATTAGAAGTGGGTCCCAAACTCTGCCAGGATAAAGTGACACCCAAACCCCTAAGGAGCTCTGGGCAGCAGCATCCAGAACCTGTGGTGACACACGGAGTCTCAAGCACACTGCCAGACCCCAAGCAGTGGCAAGCCTGGGTGTGACACACCCCACAACGCTCAGCTGGGGGCCGGGGGCAGTGGCCCATGCCTCTTGTCCCTTGAAAGGCCAAGGCAAGAAGATCACTTGAGCCCAGGAGTTATAGACCAGCCTGGGCAACATAGCAAGACCTCATCTCAAAAAAAAATAAAATTAGAAGAGCCCAGCTGTGGTCGTCACAGTCCACCCCCAGAAAGTATCCAAAACAAGGCTCTGCTGCTGGAGGGCGGATGGACGCGGAAGTAGAGCTGCCAACACCACCCCCATAGGAGCCGAGGAGAGCAGGGCAGCGCCCCCACGGGATGCACCAAGGGGAAGGGGCTGTGGTCGAGAGTACCCATGGTGGGAAGGACAAGGCTGCACATGGGCCCAGGTCACATCACAGGACCAGGGGCAAGACAGCCCGGACCTGAAGTCCCCAGAGCCCCGTCTCATGCAGAGTGAGCTGGAAACTTGTGGCAGAGAAGCAGAATGGGACTCCCGGGACACCAGAGGCCTCCAGGAAAGGAAGCCGAACCTGTCGTCGTCCTGTATTGTTTGTGGTATGTCTGCACCAAGTGCTGAGAACCCAGAAGCACCAAGCAGCCCTAACCTAGGACATGCTCAAACTCTTGAGGACCCACAAAGGTTTCCCTGGAGTCCACAGTGAGGGGATGTGGGGAAGGGGGTCTCAGAGAGCAGGATGGGAGAGTGGGAACACTGAGGGCCGGGTAGGAAGCGCATGCACTACTGTGGGCTGGACTGCAGAGGGGCAGCCAGAGAGGGCGGCGCCCGCGATACTCACTATGGTGCGGTCAATAGTGTGTAAGTAGTAGGAAACCGGCTTCCCCGTCCACGACACGGAACCCTTCAGGGGTGACAGCTCCACAACACGCATGATGGTGCCGATGTCTGCGGGCAAGGAACGACAGGTCAGGGGCCTCAGCCCCTCCATGCGACTGCCTGGACCTGCGCCCTGTTTCATTAAGCTACAAGAACTGCCAGCACTTAATGAAACATGTTCCTCCAAAGAGGAGAGCTTAGCTCAGAGAACAGGACAAGCCGACAGGGCCGCGTGTAGGGCAGCCAGCAGGAGACGCTGGAGGGACCGTCTCTTCCCTATGGCTTCCTACACCTGTCCAGAGGGCCTTGACTTCTCATGACCTCCTCGAAGCTACAGGTCTCATCCAGGGCAACTCTACCTCCAGGGGACCGAGTCATGTCTGGGGATACTATTCCTATTACAATAGGGGTACTCCTGGCCTGGAGTGGACAGAGGCCAGGAACTCTTGTCTAGCACCTGCAGGGCCCAGGATGCCCACCCCAGAGAAAAATCTAAGTGGTGCCTGTGGTGCCGAGGGGGAGACTGTGTCTTAATGCACATCAGGAGTTTAAAATTGCCCACATCAATAATTTTGCAATGTGAGGGTTTCTTACCACTCAAGTTTCTACTATTTATTCTGAAGTTCAGAGGTGCAAAGGGTTTCGAGGACACGATTCTGCCACCTGAAACAGGAAGATTAATTACTGCCATTCATGGGGAACAATAAATAAATAAAATAAATAAATGCACACATACAAACATAAAGGAAACTTACAAGTGAGGGAAAGTTACAAAAGAAACGAGTACTCCGGGACTCTGAGGCCTGTCCATTTTCTTACAAGTAAAGAAAACTGTTGGAAGCCTTCCTAGTCATCAGCTTTGAGGTCACCTCAGTCCAGCTTGGGAGGCGCACAAGCTGCCCACCCAAGTGGGAATTGTTTGCATGCAGACAAGTTTCCAAGGACCAAATGGGACCGATAAGCAGGGACCCGGACAATAAGCAGGGACCCTGGCAACTTCCTTGTTTAGCCTTTCCTTCCCTGACTCATCTGTGACTACCCTGATGTTTTTCCATGACTGCTTTGCTGTCTCCTGTGATTAAACATTTTTGCAATGTTTTGGTTATAACCTTCAATAAAAGAAAGACACTGGTGGAAGGAATGTAGGAAAGATCTCTCTCTCCTCCCCAGCCTGCTCAGCTGCCCTGTTTCTCTCTAAAAATCATTCTGACTCCCTTGTCATTCATGTGAGACTTCTAATCAATCAATCAACACCAACACCATCCTCGACAGAAAACTATGCATCACCAGCCAGGTTTAAGCCTGTCTTGCATATAACTTTGGAGGACAGACCCCTTAGAGCATCCTTCATAGACAGCAGTCACCCCACACTGTGTGTGACATCCCCATGCCCGGGAAAAGGGGTTACAAAGCTACCTGCATGGGACGAAGCAAGGCCAACACAACCAACATGCTTCCTGGAGCTTACAGTTAAATGAGGAAAATTGGGGAGACTGGTGCACATATAGCAGTCTCCTTAAAAATCCTCCACAGCCGGGCATGGTGGTGTACGCTTGTAATCCCAGTACTTGGGAGGCTGAGACCGGAGGATCCGGGTTCGCGGCCAGCCTCAGCTACTTAGTGAGGCCTCCGCAACATAGTGAGACCCTGTTTCAAAATAAAGAATAAAAAATAGGGCTGGGGGTGTAGCCCGGAGGTAGAATGCCCCTGGGTTCAATCCCCAGTACCACCACCACACACAAAAAAATCCTCCACAGCCGGGCATGGTGGTGCATGCTTGTAATCCCAGTACTTGGGAGGCTGAAACAGGAGGATCACAGGTTCAAAATCAACCTCAGCAATTTAGTGATGCTATGAGCAACTTAGTGAGACCCTGTTTCCAAATAATAAAATTTAAAAAATGGGCTGTCGATGTAGCTCAGAGATAGAATGCCCCTGGGTTCAATACCCAATACCAAAGGGGGGAAAAAAATCCTCCACAAGCTGGGTGTGGTGGTGCACACTTGTAATTCCAGTACTTAGGAGGCTAAGACAGGAGGATTGCAGGTTCAAAGCCACCCTCAGCAACTTAGTGAGACCCTGTGTCAAAATAAACAAAAGTAGGGCTGGGGGTGTAGCTCAGAGGTAGAATGCCCCTGGGTTCAATCCCCAGTGCCGCACACACACACAAAGTCCTCCACAAGTGGAGGCCAGGAGGTGCTAAGAATGGAGCCCAGGGCTGCGAGAGGGCAGTCAGCAGGGCTGGGCCTAGGCACCCTCTCTACCAGGCACTTTCAAATCAAAGATCTGAGAGGTACAAACAATCCCAGCTGGGCGTGGTGGCACACGCCTGTAATCTCAGTACTTGGGAAGCTGAGACAGGAGGATCACAGGTTCAATGACAGCCTCAGCAACTTAGAGAGACCCCGTTTCAAAATAAAAAGGACTGGGGGTGTAACTCAGGTAGAACGCCCCTGGGTTCAATCCCCAGTACCAAAAAAAAAAAAAAAAAAGGGAAAAGCCACAGAGCCAGCCTGGCAGGCTCCAGGGTGCCATGGGCATCATCTGAGCTGTACAAACAGCAGTAACAGCAATGGCCTGCTACCCAGTGAGTATGTGGAGGGCCAGGAGGGGTCCAGCATGCTCAGCGGAAAAGCCATTCTCCACAGATCACCCACAAGTATGCAGAGCAGCAATGGTCACCAGCCACTGTCTTGCCAACGCCCCACACAATCACAGATCTGGGTAGGGTCAGCCATGTGAATTAGGGCCTTCTGAGGGCACATACCATCAGGTAAGGTGGTGGAGCACCTGCCACCACAAAGGGCTGGGGCTGCCCTGTCCCATGTCACAACCAAGCCTGGCTCACAACCAGGTATCCTAGCACCCAGGGTACATAGGACAGGTTAATGCATGTCAAGAGACAAGTCCAAGATGTGGATGTTCCACAAGGCTAGGGGCCTGACACTCAAATAAGCAATGTTTGAGAAAGATGGAGGTGGGGCTGGGGGTTGCTCAGTGGTTAGCACCTGCCTACCATGCGTGAAGCCCTGGGTCCGTCCCTAGCACTGCCAAACAGAAGAGGGAAGGGGAGAGAACAGGTGACCACAGCAGCCACCATGCAAGGCCCTGCATGCAGGCGGCTGGATCCATTAGGGAGCAGCACTGGAGTCACTGCTCCTTCTCTGAGGGTGAGGGCCGTGTCTGACATAGGTGGCCCTGGTCCTCGAGGACTGTTTAGTGGTATAGTGTGCTATCTGCAGTTCCTAATTCTAAAATAATTCAGGAACCACCTCTGGTACACGCACTAACAGGCACACACACCAAGCCCTGGCAGCAGTGCACACAGCAGCTGGAAACTCTGCTTTATGCTGGGTTAGCGCATCCCGTTTCTCTCCTGGCCTGGTAGTCTCCCCAGAATGGAGGTGACAGGAAGCAGGCTCCAAGGAGCCAGGCCATTTGTGGACTGAAGCAGCAGCAGCAGCTGGCTAGAGCCACTGGGAGCTACGCAGCTGGCAGGTCCTGGCTGAGAGCTTGGGAATTACAGGTGGGAAGAGAGCAGGAGTCAGCCTCACACAGGGAAGGCCACAGCCCAAGCCAAGGTCATATCCAGGAAGACCCCCAGTGGCCTGTCCCTACAACTGGAAGGCAATGGCATCTGAGGCAGCTCCCCAGGCAGATGTGCCCCTGAATGTTTAGGGGAAAGGGCGGCTGCAGCTTGGGCACTGATAGGATTCGAACCCACAAGCAGTAGATTTTCTCTATGCTCCTGAAAGAAAAGTCAGGGCCCAAGTTTCCAGACAAAACATGAGCCACTTCCCACAGTGCCCCGTCCACAGCCCCCAGCGGGGATTCCAACGGTCTCAGCCCTGCCGAGCAGCCCAGAGCTGCTCAAGATTCACAGGGCCTCGGTGGAGAGGGGTGCATTACCTTCCTTCATGTTTGCAAATCGCTCCTTCAGCTGGTGATCCACCTCAGGACCAAAGGCAAAATTATTCACAAATATAACACTGCAAAACAATGTTCCAGTTGAGTGAAACCAAGGCTCCGTTTCCCACGTGTGCAGAGTCCCAGCGTGGACAGCGGCCTGCTGCCGGCCCTCGCCAGGCGCTGCTCACACCCCACCTGCCCACCTGCCCGCTTGCCCAAGGTGCTGCTGGGGGAGAGCAGTGAGAGTATGAAGTACAGGCAGAAGGCAGCAGCTCCCCGTTACAACGTGTCAGAAACAGACTGGTACGTGATTTTCGTGGCCAGGGGCCTTTTGAACCTTGGTAGTTTTAAAATTGAGATGTCTGGGAATGTTCACCAGCAACCACACCAGGCTGAGCGGCCACCCAGGACAAGCAGGGGAGGAAGCTCAACAACCACAAGCAGGTGGCTGCTGTGACAGGCAGGGAGGCCATGAGGGGGACACTGAGAGCTGTGCCGTCACCAGGTCAGAAAGCACGACAGTAAGCGTGGCTCATAGCCAGAGTGAAGACACACTGGACGCCCTCGGACAGATCCCATGACGAGGACAGCTGAGGACGCTCACAGGGCCGCGCAGGAGGCAGGAGTAGGGCAGTACTGTCAGAGAAGCGCTCCGCACATCCCTTCTCCGGCTGCTGCCCTGCCCCTCTTCAGGAGGGAGAGTAAATGACAGCCCAGGCCTGGACAGCTGGTGGAGAATGGGGCCTGGGGGGCCTCAGGACGCCTCTCCCGCCCCAAGAGCTCCACAGGCCCACGCCCAGCCCTACCTCGTGTTGGCGATCCGCTCTCTCCACTCTTCCGAGAGGAAATCGCCTCGTTCCAGCTGAGAAAGAAAACACAAACACATTACCCCTGTGCAGCGCCCGGGCTCTGCGAGCCTGGCCCCCACCCCAAGCACTGTGAAGAAAACATGAAATGAGCAGAGTTGCTGGGGTGGGAAGGGCGCAAGAGAAGACAGGGGCAGTCCTGGCCGACGCCTCTGCAGGGAGTGGGGTCTGACCGCGTGGTGCAGGGCCAGCCCCTTCTCCAGCAGGACAGGGCTGCTCTGGCGGAAAGCGGTTATGGCCATGCTGAAGAGCGTACTTAACGCCGCGATGCTTGTATACCTTTTTATTTCTTTTTTCCTAAAGCTCAACCACAGGGGCCTCATTCATCCCAGGACCAGAGGCCACCAGCAGGAGTGCCCCGGTGTAGAGCCTGCTGCGCCCTCAGCCAGGCAAGCAGCAAGGTACAGGCTGTATGCAAACCCCACACAGGCGTGAGACATGTTCACGACCTTTGGGGCTCTGACAGCGCCCACAATGAACACGCACACGCAGAGGCGTGGCTCTACACCAGGGAGTCAGCACACGTTTTCTGCACATCTGACCCTGAGCACCGACCGTCTCAGCAGCAGTGTCCCTGCCACCTAAACCTCACAGCGATTCTTCTATGTGTGTGTGGTACTGGGGATTAAGCCCAGGGGTATTTTACCTCTGAGCTACACCCCCAGTATTTTCTGCTTTTTATTCTGAAACAGGGTCTCGCTAAGTTGCTGAGCCTTGAACCTGCAATTCTCCTGTCTCAGCCTCCCAAGTAGAGGATTACAAGTGTGTGCCACCACACACCTGGCTCTGTGTGTATGTGTGTGTGTGTGTGTGTGTGTGTGTGTGTGTGTGTGTGTGTGTTACTGGGGATAGAACCCAGGGGCATTCTACCTCTGAGCTACACCCCCAGTATTTTCTACTTTTTATTCTGAAAGTGTCTCTCTAAGTTGCTAAGGGCCTCACTAAGTTGCTGAGGCTGGCCTTGAACCTGCGATTCTCCTGTTTTAGGCTCCCAAGTACAGGATTACAAGTGTGTACCACCACACGTGTGTGTGTGTGTGTGTGTGTGTGTGTGTGTGTGTGTGTGTGTTACTGGGGATAGAACCCAGGGGCATTCTACCTCTGAGCTACCCCACATTCTGCCTCTGAACTACAGCCCAGCCCTATTTTTTTTTTTTTTTTGGTACTAGAGATTGAACCCAGGGGCATTCTACCTCAGAGCTACACCCCCAGCCCTATTTTTTATCCTTTATTTTGAAACAGGGTCTCACTAAGTTGTGGAGGGCCTCACTAGGTAGCTGAGGCTGACTGTGAGCCTGCTATCCTACTGTCTCAGCCTCCCAAGTACTGGGACTACGAGTGTGCACCACCATGCCTGGCTAAGAAAATAGTTCTTATTAACTAACTGTCCAAAGCTATAACATTTAGAAAACCGAGACATTTAGTTTTGTAACTCTTTAACAAGACTACCAACTTCCATTGATGGGTATATGCCCCAGAGAAATAAAATACACCCACCCTCTACAGAGATGTCTATTAACAGGCAGCGTAACTCAGAGCCCGAAAGGTGGAAATGGCCCAAATTCCACGGATGAATGAATGGATCCGCACAGAGCAGTCCATTCCACTGATACTCCAGCCACTGAAATATCAACCCTGAACGGGGCGAAGCTGACACCTGCTGCAACATGATCGACCTTGAGGACGTCGTGCTCAGCAAGAGAGCCAGACATAAAAGGCCACGCAGTGTGTGACTCCACTGACAGGAAATATCCAGAACAAGTGAATCCAGAGACAGGAAATGGATTCGTGGGTGCTGGGGGTAGGGGACTGCCAGCTAGTAAGTCACAGCAGAAGCTCACATCCAAGACCCCATGTTGGCAAGGTGACCAGACATTCCTGCTCACATGGACCCCACAGGCCCAGTGCCCACCCAGAGCGTCTCTCAGGACAGGAAGACCCTGAGCAGAGGTCCTGTGAACACCCTGCTATGCCCCCTACCTCCTGCAGCAAGCACAGAGAAACCATCCGCAGACCTGATGTGAAGAGATGTGGCATGACACCAGGAGATGTGGCATTGGGAGAGGGTGCAGACAGACAGTACTGAGCCTCTGCAGCAGCCAGGTGACCCTGTGTCCTGTCTCCAGGCTCCAGCACCTCCTGTGCCCCTCCTCTCCACACCTAAGGCACTTTCTGAATTCCCCTTGCTCTCCACAGACACATCAGCCAGGCCTGGGGTGTGACTCAGTGCAGAGCCTAACAGAGCCCGGAGCCGCTGGGAAGCTGGCCCTGGCCTTAGGGGGGTTCCTCAGCCTCACTGAAAGGAGGAGTTCCTGGGCCAGAAGTCTTGGTATAAATGGTTTATGCTCGGCTCCTGCTCTCCTGTGGAACTGACATGTAACGAGGCAGAGGGGCCATGTGACCCTGTCCCCCCAAAACACCAGGAGCTGGGTTTCTGTGAGCTCGTGGGGGACAATATTCTACAAGTCAGTGTATCACTGGGGCGAAAGCACATCCTGTGCAGCTACTGGGAGAGGATTCTGGAAGCCCTGTTTCACCTCCCCAAGCCTGCAGTTGCTTCTTCCCACTGCTGGCTCCGCTCTGTATTCTGTCACTAAAAACCACAGTGTGGCAAGGACGATCAGGTGCTGAGCCCTGGGGTTCTCCCGGGGGTACACCAGGCCTGGAGTGGTCTTGGGGCCCTTGGGCTTCCCCGGATCTGGGCTGTTCCCTTTAGGACTCATTACCCAGGGCAGACAACCCACTAAGCCATGCTGCTGCCTGCACAGAGCCTCAACCTGTTCACATCCTCCCAGGTAGGCACCACCCCAAATTAGTGGCCCTGGCCTCCCACAGGCCTGAGCCTGGTCCCATCCTGCACAGCAGGCTGCAATGCTGGCCAAGCTCTCTCCAGCTCGCTCGCCAGAGCCAAGAGCTCGCCAATTAACAGCAGCTGGGAAGATGTGCCAGGCCTTCAAGCCCCAAGGTGGGGCTCCAGAACTGGCCACAATATAACTGAGACCTGCCAATTCAGAAAAGGCCAGGAGAGCGGGCGTGGTGGCGCACGCTTGTAATCCCAGCACTCGGGAGGCTGAGACAAGAGGATCGCAGGTTCGCAGCCAGTCTTAACTACTTAGTGAGGCCCTCCCCAACTTAGTGAGACCCTGTTTCAAAATAAAGAAAAAAAGTAGGGCTGGGGAGCTGGGCGTAGTGGCTCATGCTTGTAATCCCAGTACTTGGGAGGCTGAGACCAGAGAATCCGGGTTTGCGGCCAGCCTCAGCTACTTAGTGAGGCCCTCCGCAACTTCGTGAGACCCTGTTTCAAAATAAAGAATTAAAAATAGGGCTGGGGGTATAGCCCAGAGATAGAATGCCCCTGGGTTTAATCCCCAGTACCACAAAAAAAATAAAGAAAGAAAGAATAAAAATTAGGGCTGGGGGTGTAGCTCAGAGGTAGAATGTCCCTGGGTTCGATCCCCAGTACCGCAGGAAAAAAAAAAGACCAAGAGGGGAATGAAGGCAGCAGGGATTCAGTGGGCACAGACACGGTTCTCAACTCTGTGGAGGACACCATTCCAGGTGGCCGTGAGACCGCCATCATCCTTAACGTGGAGTCCACAGGCAAACGTGGCAGGATGAAGGCTGGGAGCAGGCCAATAGGCCTTCATCCCCAAGGAAGACCTGGCTTCCAGGAAGCACCTCCTCCAGTGGGGAAACTGAGGTAAGCCCTGGCCAAACCCACGAAGGCTGGAAACACCACCATGGTGGGTGAGGGCCCTCAACAAGAAGCCACAGCCACACATGGGCTCTGTAGCTTAGCCATTCTACCAACACACCAAGCAGCCAGCAAGTCAACAGCTCAGCAGAACCACCATAGCCATCTACCAACTGTGCCAGACACCATATGAGGGTCGAGAGATGTCAGCACCAACAGATGCTGCCCCGGAACAATGTCCTGAGGGGTGGGGTGCCTTGATGGGCTGCTGCAGCTGCTCCAGGAGCTGCAGGCATACGCTGCCCTCCTCCATGGATGGGTGTCACAGTCCCAGTGTGTTCATCCCAGGAAGGCAGACCTCAGGCACAGGGTCAGGAGGCACCTCTGCAGGGGCAGGTCCACACAGCACTCTCTGAGCTGCAGCCACCCAGGGTGCCAGTGGGTCTGGCACAACCTGGACACATGACATGTGCTGAATGCCATGTCCACTATGAAGCACCAACACCATAGGCATGACGCTGGCCCAATTTCTGCCCAAAGCCGGAGAACAGACAGAGTCTCATGGGCAGAAGCTCTGACTGGGAGGGGGACATGGGCTGGGGCGCTAGCAGCCCAGCTTCCTGGCAGCCATACTGGGCTCAGCCACTGGAGGGAGCCAATCAGCCAAGGCTCTGCAGTCCGGGGTGAGGGGAGGATACCAGGCCAGAGACACAGCTCTGGGCCTGGAAAAGTACACTGGGCTATTTTTAGGCTCCTCCTGGCTTTTTTCCCCCTCTTCCTTTCTTGAGTAACAGAAGGCAGGACTTGGAGCTTGCCAACCAGGGTGCATGTCAAAGCCACAGAGAGGCTTTTTCAAATATCAGGACACAAGTTCCCGCCAAACAGAACGTTAAAACAGTCAGGCTAAACCAGGCGTGGTGGCGCATGCTTGTAATCCCAGTTCTTGGGAGGCTGAGATAGGAGGATCACAGGTTTGAGGACAGTCTCAACAAGTAGAGACTCTCATCAACCTAGTGAGACCCTGTTTCCAAATAAAAATAAAATAGGTCTGGGGATGTAGCTCAGAGGTAGAATGTCCCTGGGTTCAATCCCCAGTACCAAAAAAAAAAAAAAAGCCGGGCGTGGTGAAACACGTTTGTAATCCCAGTACTTGGGAGGCGGAGACCGGAGGATCCAGGTTCACGGCCAGCCTCAGCTACTTAGTGAGGCCTCCGCAACTTCATGAGACCTGGTTTCAACATAAAGTATAAAAAATAGGGCTGGGGGTGTAGCTCGGAGGTAAAACGCCCATGGGTTCAATCCCCGGTACCGCAAAAAAAAAAAAAAAAAAAAAGTCAGGCTGACTCTCCTAGAGAAGGACTGGACACCAACAGGACACTGCCAGACACGAGAGCAGAGGCTGGAGGCCGAGGCCAGCACCGATGCCTGCTGGCCCTGAAGCAGCTAGGTCTCTGACGTCACCAAGGCTCTGCAGAACAGCATCCTTTCCCCAGATTCTACTCCCAGCCAAAAGTAAGAAGCCACCAGCATGAGCTGGAAGCACCCTGAACCCGTACGAGACCCAAACAGTGACAAGAGGCCCAACGCTGTAACAGTACTGCCAGCCATGACACTGACCCCAAGCCTCACGGAGCCGTGCACTGTCACTCAGAGAACGAGAAGAACCAGGGCCTTCCATCCTTACACTGCCAGCCCCTCCAGTCAGAAGCATCAGCCCGGGACTCAAACCCCAGTGGTACTGGAGCAGGTGAGGTCACTGGCAAGTTGGTCCAGGCCCTTTCTGGGAACCGTAGCATCAATAACCTTCATTCTATGTGCTTGGAACTGCCTGGATCTCCCACCAGAAGTATGAAGTGTGGTTTTTTTTTTTACGGGACCGGGGATTGAACGCAGGGGCGTTCTACCTCCACGCTACACCCCCGGCCCTATTTTTTTATACTTTATTTTGAAACCGGGTCTCACGAAGTTGCGGAGGGGCTCACTAAGGAGGGAGGGAGAGAGAGAGAGAGAGAGAGAGAGAGAGAGAGAGCGCTGAGGCTGGCCGCGAACCCGGATCCTCCGGTCTCCGCCTCCCAAAGTACTGGGATTACAAGCGTGCGCCACCACGCCCGGCCTTGAAGTGTGTCTTAATTTAATAACAAGCATTTTAGGGAGTCAGGGTGTCTTAAGAGCCTGGTGACCCATCTGGAAACTTTTAGGTGAGTGCCAGGGACATATGGCTCTGGGTAGGAAGAAGGGTCCCAGAAAGAGAAGCCAAATGGACTTGCCACCTCCCCAGCCTCAATGACAAACCCAGAGGCCCTTGGGCACAGGAGGTACAGAAGAGGTCCACAAGTCCTGTCCTCGCCTCTCACTGAGGGGAGGGGATTGCAGAAGAGGACTTCACCGAGAAAAGGGGAGGGCAAGCTCAGCCTGATGCCCAGGGTCACAAGTCCTGGTCCAGAAAAAATGGGGCAGAAGCAGAGGAAAGTTTTCCTAGCTCAGTGCTGGAGACTGTGATGCCCAATACCCAGAATGGACGGACACTGCAAGAAAGGAGGACTACAGAGCGACGTTGCTGCCAGCACAGGGCAGAAACTCAACAAAACCTCAGCAAAGAGAAGTCAGGGCTGGCTGAACTGTCCTAGTCCATCACCATCAACAGTCACAGGCTGGGGTGCAACCCACTGGTAGAGCGTTTGCCTAGCATATAAGGCCCAGAGTTCCAGCCCAGCACTGCAAAAAAAGATAAAAATTCAATAGGCTAAAGATTAAAAATCAGATGATCTAGCCGGGCGTGGTGGCGCACGCTTGTAATCCCAGTACTTTGGGAGGCAGAGACCGGAGGATCTGGGTTCGCGGCCAGCCTCAGCTCTCACTCTCTCGCTCTCTCTCTCTCTCTCTCTCTCTCTCCCCCCTTAGTGGGGCCCTCCGCAACTTCGTGAGACCCGGTTTCAAAATAAAGCATAAAAAATAGGGCCGGGGGCGTAGCGCGGAGGTAGAACACCCCTGCGTTCAATCCCCGGTACCGCAAAAAAAAAAAAAAAAAAAAATCAGATGATCTTATCCACTCAAGTGTACACTCAGCCAGCTACTGGGAAGGAGCTCTTGCATCCACACACATGTGGGCCGAGGGCGGGGATGGAACGCTGCCTCCTTCCAATACAGCCCGCCAGACAGGGGAGCTGGACCCCTGCCCACAGGTGGCCCTAGGAACAGGAGGATGAGAAGGGATTTCTGGAGGATGCCAGGGCTGCCCAGAGCCATGAGGTCAGCCGTTTGGGGGGCCTGTGCTCCACTAACCCACAAGTCTTTCTCCTGCCAGGGCTCAGGGTCACAACACACTGTCTGAAGGACAGGACCCACAGCAGAGAGGCTGGACTCATAGAGACTCTGCTCGCAGCCTCAGTGGGCGTTGGAAGGGAGCCGTGGGGAGAGGCCATGAAGTCAACATGGCAAGAAAGGAGTAGGGGTCAGCAGAGGAGAGGACATGGGGCCGGGCTGGACTGTAGCCACGGGGCATGGAGCGATGGCACTCACTGTGTATTCTGCATGCTTTTTTCCATACCATTTCATCCACTTCCTGAACTCTCGGTCCATGGTCTAGAAGGGAAAGAAATCATGTAACTTGTTAGAAACCTAAGGGGCCAGGAAGCAAAGGAGGGACCCAACCCACCCACATGCCCAGAGGTCCGCAGCGCCTCAGGGTCCCCACTGCTCTGGCAGGACTGCACAGACTGGGGTGGTGGGTTCTGCCTGCAGCATGGCTCCACTGGGAAGCACCCAGGATGGGAGAGAGAGGAGGGTCAAAGGTGGGCATCCTCAAGACTCCCAAATCCTCTGACAACCAGAGCTCAAAGGGCCACAAACTTGGCACATGTTTCTGCAGAGTGAGATGCCGCTCAGATATACCCATTCCCCAAACTCCACTGACCCCAACCCTGGGCAGAGGCTAGTATGGCGTGGCCCCAGTGAAGGTCCTATCCTCCATCAAAGAAGGGATGAGCAATGGGGGCGCAGAGTCCGAGTCAGCATACGGGCAGGCTCAGGGAGGCAGAAGGAGCTGCCTCCTGTCTTCTGCCAGGAGGGCACAGTCAGGGGGTTCCAAGTTCCTCTGGGAACACATGGTACATTCCATCTCATGACAGTGGAACCAAGTGCACAGAAGCCCCTCAGACCCTCCCCCTGCATCTGCACACCCTTGATTCAGCTAAAATCTCTGCGGCCTGGAAAGAAGGCTGCCCAGATGGGGAAGTACTAAAGCATCGGGATGCAGGTGCAAAGCTATCTGCCCTCGCAAAGGATCCCTTCCTCTAACACGCAGACACAGGCCCCCAGGACCACTCACCTCCGCGTACTTGGCTGGGATGTCCGCTTTCTCGACTCCATAGTGATGTTTGCAGTTGGTGGCTGCAGCGACCTGGAGGACAACCTGCCCAACACCTTCAATCAGAGAGAAATGCGTCAGAGGCCCACTCAGCCTTTGGGAGAGACTCAGCTGCCTAGGACCACTGCTAGCAGGATGCCACATAGGGGAGGCCACGCCAGAGTTGGGAGCACATGATCATGTCCCAACATCAACATGTGGAGTCCACAGGACTCCTAAAAGCCCATGACACTCTGGGGTCACTTGTGACACCTCAAATGAGGCCAGCCTGGAGCAGAGCTCCCACCAGGGCCCATCCATGCCCCACAACTACACTAAAATTCTGTGTCCCAAAGCAGGATCTGCTCTTTGTCCAAGGGCCTTGGGGGGCTAGCTGTTCACACACAGTCATGGCTGCAAGAGGTTTGGTACCCGACCATATACACACCTACAAGTCATGCCATAGTGCAGACATGTGGCCTGTGGCTGGTCAGACCTGAAACAGCCTTAAGAAAACTCAGTGTGGGCCGGGCGTGGTGGCACACGCTTGTAATCCCAGTACTTGGGAGGCAGAGACCGGAGGATCTGGGTTCGCGGCCAGCCTCAGCTACTTAGTGAGGCCCTCCGCAATTAGTGAGACCCTGTTTCAAAATAAAGAATAAAAAATAGGGCTGGGGGTGTAGCTCGGAGGTGGAATGCCCCTGGGTTCAATCCCAGTACCACAAAAAAAAAAAAAAAAATAGAGCTGGGGGTGTAGGTTGGAGACAGAATACCCCTGAGTTCAATACCCACTGCCAAAAAATAAAATAAAAAAAAAGAAAGCTCAACATGACCCAACTGAGGTTTGATCTGGGACTGGAAATGCAGCAAGGATCCCCAAAAGCTGGAGATGATGTCTCCAACCACTGTCGTCTCTTGGCATCCATGCAGGGCCAGCATCCCCAATAGTCGGAGCAGAATCCAGAGAGAGCTGAGTCTACAAACACTTTGGGGCCATAAGGTCAAATCTACAAGCACCAGGAAGCTTTAGAAGTGTATCTTCTCATATGGTAGGTTGGTTTGCATTTCAAGTGACACATTAGAGGACAGCTGACTTTCCATGCTGACAGTGACATTTTCTGGGGATTTTTTGTGGTACTGGGAATTTTTTTTTTAATTTTTTTTTTTTTTTGCGGTACCAGGGATTGAACGCGAGGGCGTTCTACCTCCGCGCTACGCCCCCGGCCCTATTTTTTATACTTTATTTTTGAAACTGGGTCTCATGAAGTTGCGGAGGGCCTCACTAAGAAGGGAGAGAGGGAGACAGACAGACAGACAAGGAGAGAGAGAGTGAGAGAGCTGAGGCTGGCCGCGAACCCCGATCCTCCGGTCTCCGCCTCCCAAAGTACTGGGATTACAAGCGTGCGCCACCACGCCCGGCTGTGGTACTAGGAATTGAACCCAGAGGCCGTCTACCTCCGAGCTACACCCCAGACAGATTTTATTTCTTATTTGGAAATAGGGTCTCACTAGGTTGCTGAGAGCCTCACTAAATTGCTGAGGCTGTCCGCGAACCTGCGATCCTCCTGTCTCAGCCTCCCAAGTACTAGGATTACAAGCGTGCGCCACCACACCCGGCTGACGTTTTCAAATAATAATAAGCTAGCCGGGCGGATCCAGGTTCACGGCCAGCCTCAGCTCTCTTTCTCTCTACCTACTGAGGCCCTCCGCAACTTCGTGAGACCCGGTTTCAAAATAAAGTATAAAAAAATAGGGCTGGGGATGTAGCGCGGAGGTAGAACGCCCCTGGGTTCAATCCCTGGTACCTCAAAAAACAAAATAATAATAATAATAAGCTTGCTATTAAGAACCACAGAAGTGAGCCGGGTGTGGTGGTGCACGCTTGTAATCAACTACTTAGTGAGGCCCTCCGCAACTTTGTGAGACCTGGTTTCAAACTAAAGGATAAAAAATAGGCCCGGGGGGTGTAGCTCGGAGGTAGAATGCCCCTGGGTTAATCCCTGGTACTGCAAAAAAGAAGAAAAAAAAAAAAACCACAGAAGTAGAGGTGGCCAAAGCCATACAGGTGAGTGGAAGACTCAACCTACAAAGTACAAGCCCGAGCTGGGCGTGGTGGCACACGCTTGTAATCCCAGTACTTAGAAGGCTGAAACAGGAGGATGATCCCAGGTTCAGAGTCAGCCTTAGCAACTTAGCGAAACCCTGTTTCCAAATAAAATAAAAGGCCAGGCGTGGTGGCGCACGCTTGTCATCCCAGTACTTGGGAGTCTGAGAAAGGAGGATCACAGGATCGCGGCCAACCTCAGCTACTTAGTGAGGCCCTTCACAACTTAGTGAGACCCTGTTTCAAAGTAAAGAAGAAAAAATAGGGCTGGGGGTGTAGCTCAGAGGCAGAATGCTCCTGAGTTCAATCCCCAGTTCCGAAAAAATGAAATAAAATAAAATAAATAAAAGGCCCTTGGGTTCCACCCCCAAAGGCAAGCCCTCCCATGGATGGTGAGGTTTGAAAGATGGTATCCCGGGCCGGGCGTGGTGGCGCATGCTTGTAATCCCAGTACTTAACTTTGGGAGGCGGAGACCGGAGGATCTGGGTTTGCAGCCAGCCTCAGCACGCGCGCGCGCGCTCTCTCTCTCTCTCTCTCTCTCTCTGTCTACCTACCTACCTAGTGAGGCCCTCCGCAACTTCGTGAGACCCAGTTTCAAAATAAAGTATAAAAAAAAAAAAATAAGGCTGGGGGTGTAGCGCGGAGGTAGAAGCCCCTGGGTTCAATCCCCTGTACCGCAAAAAAAAAAAAAAAAAAAAAGAAAGATGGTATCCCCACCAATGTTCTAGTGGAAACTTAATCCCATGCCCACACTACTGAAGGTGGTACTCAGAGCCAGCACAGAGTGCACAACTGTTATCCCAGTGACTCAGGACGCTGAGGAAGGAGGACCACTGGTTTGAGGCCAGACTGAGCAACTTAGCAAAACCCTGTCTCAAAATAAAAAAAATGAGCCGGGCGTGGTGGCGCATGCTTGTAATCCCAGTACTTTGGGAGGCGGAGACCAAAGATCTGGAAGGATCTGGGTTCGCGGCCAGCCTCAGCTCGCTCACTCGCGCGCTCTCTCTCTCTCTCTACCCTGGCTCTCTCTCTACTTAGGCCCTCCGCAACTTCGTGAGACCCGGTTTCAAAATAAAGTATAAAAAATAGGGCTGGGGGTATAGCGCGGAGGCAGAACGCCCCTGGGTTCAATCCCCAGTACCGCAAAAAATAAAAAATAAAAAATAAAAATAAAAAAAAAAATGAGGCCAGGTGTGGTAGCAGAGGCCTGTGATCCCAGTACATGAGAGACTGAGACAGGAGGATCACAGGTTCAAGGACAGCCTCAGCAACTAGTGAGGCTCTCATCAACCTAGCAAGACCTTGTTTCAAAATAAAAGTAAAATAAGGTTTTGGTGTAGCTTGGAGGTAGAATGTCCCTGGCTACCACAAAAAAAGCAATGTCTTCCTGGTTAAATTCTTCTCCAAGGAAATGCACATGGGCACAGAGAGCATTCAAGAAACAGTGCCAACGCCGGGAGTGGTGGCGTACGCTTGTAATCCCAGTACTTGGGAGGCAGAGACCAGAGGATCTGGGTTCGCGGCCAGTCTCAGCTCTTTCTCTCTCTCCCTGTCTCTCTCTCTCTTTACTTAGTGAGGCCCTCCGCAACTTCGTGAGACCCGGTTTCAAAATAAAGGATAAAAAATAGGGCCGGGGGTATAGCTCGGAGGTAGAATGCCCCTGGGTTCAATCCCCAGTACCGCAAAAAAAAAAGAAACAGTGCCAACGCTCGGGCCATGCAGCCCAACACTCACCGCTGCCCAAGTCCACAAAGAGGTCATCCTCGGTCATCTTGATCTCATCAATCATCTGGGCCACCAGGTCAAAGGAGGTCTCCCCATACACCTCGGGCGAGAAGGGCTCGTAGTTGTTGAGCTTCTCCGGGTCAGTCACCGAGTGGTTATAGACCTGCTGCAGGATGTGTCGCAGGAGCCCGTTGGATGGCCGTGTGTTCAGCTTCATGGGCTGGGTGGTGCCCTTCCACTAGAGAACACAAGTAGCACAGGACACATCATGCACGCCACAGGAAGCCAACAGTGCCACCCAGAGACTTGGGGCCAGGGGTTTTCTCAGTGGTTAGCGTGTGCCTGGCATGCTCAAGGCCCTGGGTTCCATCCCAGAACCATTAAAAAAAAAAAGGAAAACGCATACAGAGGTGTGTGCGTGCACGCACAAACGTCTATGTGTCTGACTGCACATGAGAGCATGCACACTCATCTTTTGTCAGCTCTGATCTGCGGCTAGGAAAGGAGGGGAGAGGCCATGTACTTTGCCCCTCCCCTGCTGGCGGGGCAGCTTAGGCACTGGTTACAAAAGTCAATTTATAAAGTTGGGCGTGGTGGTGCACGTTTGTAATCCCAGTACTTGGGAGGCTGAGACCGGAGGATCCGGGTTCACGGCCAGCCTCAGCTACTTAGTGAGGCCCTCCGCAACTTTGTGAGACCTGATTTCAAACTAAAGTATAAAAAATAGGCCCGGGGGTGTAGCTCGTAGGTAGAATGCCCCTGGGTTCAATCCTCGGTACCGCAAAAAAAAAAAAAAAAAAAAAAAAAAAAAAAAAAAAAAAAAAAAAAAAAAAAAAAAAAAAAAAAAAAAAAAAAAAAAAAAAAAAAAAAAAAAAGAACCACAGAAGTAGAGGTGGCCAAAGCCATACAGGAGAGTGGAAGACTCAACCTAGAAAGTACAAGCCCGAGCTGGGCGTGGTGGCGCACGCTTGTAATCCCAGTACTTAGAAGACCGAGACCCTGTTTCCAAATAAAGAATAAAAAATATGGCTGGGGATGGATCCCGGAGGTAGAATACCCCTGGGCTCAATCCCCGGTACCGCAAAAAAAAAAAAAAAAAAAAAAGTCAGTCTATGATCCGTAAACTCATGGTAGGCAGAAGCCTAAGGTGCTGCCTGGGTCCCAAAAGTCTCCAGGCACCAGGCTCCCTGAACACCAGTAGGGCCACCTTACGCAGGAACACCTGCAGCCTACTCGGAAATGGAGGTGCCTCCTCATGAGATAGAGGTTTGGCCTCATCATCTGGGGCTCTGGATTCAGAAAGGCTGTCTTTGATCAGAACTGCATTAGGGAGAAGAGCCATAGAAGTGCTGGCCACTTCTCAGCCCCAATGTCAGGCCCAATGTCAAGCCCTGGGCTGGCCTCTGAGGCCTCGAACCTGTGATGGTCCCTGCAGCTGCTCCCTAACAGACATGTGGGCTCTCACTTGGGGATCCAGAACCCCCAGGATGTAGGTCCTGGACCTACAGTGTCACTATAAAGACCATCATGGACTTCCACAAGCAGGTGTGCACAGCTCTGCTCGCCACGCCCTCCTGGGTGAGGGCCACAGGACCTCAGTCACCCACAGCACTGGGACTGGAATGTGACAGTGCTGGGGGCTCCTGGCGCAGGAGCCCTGCTGGTGAGACAGGCAACCACCATGTGAGGGGAGCTGGAGTCAGGGAACCCAGTCGGGAACAGTGGTGCACACTTGTAATCCCAGTACTTGGGAAGCTGAGACAGGAGGATCGCAGGTTCGAGGCCAACCTCAGCTACTTAGCGAGGCCCTCTGCAACTTAGTGAGACCCTGTTTAAAAATAAAGAATTAAAAATAGGGTTGGGGTGCAGCTTGGAGTAGAATGCCACTGGGTTCAATCCCCAGTACAATCCCCCCAAAAAAAGAGTCGGGGAACCCAAGACCTCAGGCCCTGCTTCCACCAGAAACAAAGTTGCTGGGACCCTCAGGCCAAGGCAGCAGGCTGGGGCAGGCTCCAACCCTCCAAGCCACAGTGCCAGTGCCAAGAGCCACAGGAGGGCCCCAAGCCCGCCCATCACTGCCCTGAGCAGGGACCCTTACACACTCGACTGACTGTGCTACCTCCCCGTGGCCAGCAATGGTGATGATGGCATGGCCAGCACCCACACAGGAGGCCATCAACCATGGAGCTGTACACACTGTGCAGGAAGCCAGGACCCAGAGAGCAGCCAACTCCACAGGCATCTCGGCACTGCAAGGCTTGGGAGGGAGCCTTGAGGCCACACTGCACCACCCTCAGGCTCCTCTTCCAGGATGAGCCCTCTCTCTATTTCAGGTCCCCCACGACGGCTGAGGGCCTGCCAAGAGCCCCACACCAGGGAACCCTGCACTTTTCAGTAAGCGGCCCATGCTTTAAAACACGAAGCAGCAAGTTCTCCCACTTGTTCCCAGCTTGTCAGCTGCGTGGGGTGTTGGTGAGCTGAGGTGCTGGCATGGCCAGGGTCTCCCAGGGTCAGGTGAACCAGGCTAGAGTCTGGCCTGGATGGAAGACATGTGTATCGTGGGCTAAGCTGGAGGACAGGGAAGCAGTCCTCACAGCCCAGGAGGGTGCTGACTGCTGGTGTCGGGGGCGGGGGCACAGTTGCAAGGGTATGAGTAGACAAGATAACCCTCAGGAGCCACGTCAGAGAGCAAACTGAGGCCAGCTCTGCTAGCTCCTGACTCCCTGGCTCACTCTGGGAAAACTGGAAAGACCCACCAGGGGGACAGGCCTACAGGCGCCCAGCCACCTACCAGCTGGTGAATGCTGTCGATGGCGCGGTTGTACTTATCGCACAGCCTCTGCATGCTCTCGAAGCTGAAAAGGAAAGGAAGAGGCACTGTCGCTAGAGCTCTGAACACATACCTGGGCCTCAGACACTCAAGGCTGGACAAGTGCCAGATCCCTCACCAGGAGCCCCAGTGTCCCAACAGTCAGGGGACTTTGGAACAACGCAAATGCACAGGCAGCAAGCCCAGCCAGGAATTCCAGGCAGGGGAAGTCCCTGGCCACAAGACTGTGCCTCAAGGATAGCTTAGCCTAGTTTAGGCCCAAGGTCAAAGTGTGCAGAGCAGGTATCAATTAGAAAACGGCCTTTGTACAGCACTTCATGAGAAAGGGCACTGACCAGACCAGAGTCAGGTCCTCACTCTGTACCTACATGAAGGTGACAGAAAACCACCCTGAGCCCGGCATGGTGGCACATGCCTGTAAATACAGTAATTGGGAGGCTGAGACAAGGTAACTGCAGGTTCAAAGTCAGCCTCAGCAACTTAAAGAGACCCTCAGCAAGTTAACAAGACCCAGTTTCAAATAAAAAGGGCTAGAAGAGTACCTCATAGGGTAGAATGCCCATGAGTTCAATCCCCAGAACCATGAAAAAAAAAAAAAGAAAAGAAAAGAAAAAGAAGCTGGGCGTGGTGGCACACACTTGTAATCCCAGTACTTGGGAGGCTGAGACAGGAGGATCGCAGGTTCACAGCTAGCCTCAGCTACTTGGTGAGGGCCTTCGCAACTTAGTGAGACCGTTTCAAAAATAAAAAATAGTGTTGGGGGTGTAGCTCGGAGGTAGAATGCCCCTGGGTACAATCCCTAGTACCACAAAAAAAAAAAAAAAAAAAAAAGAGAGAGAAAGAAAAACAGCCAGGCACAGTAGTCCCAGCTACTCAGAAGGCTGGGGCAGCATGATTACTTGAGCCCAGGAGTTCAAGGCCAGTATAGGCCACATAGAGAGACCCCATCTCAACAACAGGCAAAAAGAGTAACAGAAGCCAGGCGTGGTGGCGCACGCTTGTAATCCCAGTACTTGGGAGGCTGAGACAGGAGGATCACAGGTTCACGGCCAGCCTCATCTACTTAGTGAGGCCCTCCGCAACATAGTGAGACCCTGTTTCAAAATAAAGAATAAAATAGGGCTGGGGGTGTAGCTCGGAGGTAGAATGCCCGAGTTTAATCCCCAGTACTGAAAAAAAAAAGAGTAAGAGAATTAAAATAACAAATGAGCCGGGCGTGGTGGCGCACGCTTGTAATCCCAGTACTTTGGGAGGCGGAGACCGGAGGATCCGGGTTCGTGGCCAGCCTCAGCTCGCGCATGCGCTCCCTCCCTTTCTCTCTCTCTCTCTCTCTCTCTCTCTCCCTCTCTCTCTCCCTCTCTCTCTACTTAAAGTGTGAGGCTCTCCACAACTTCGTGAGACCCGGTTTCAAAATAAAGTATAAAAAATAGGGCCGGGGGTGTAGCGCGGAGGTAGAACGCCCCTGCGTTCAACCCCTGGTACCGCAAAAAAAAAAATAAATAAATAAAATAAAATAACAAATGACATGAAATCTCCAAAACCTGATGAGATCTTACAAAGAACCGGTGGCACATGCCTGTAATCCCAGTGCTTGGGAGGCTGAGACAGGAGGATAACAGGTTCAAGCCAGCCTCAGGAACTTCAGGAGGCTCTCAGCAACATAGCAAGACTTTGTTTCCAAATAAAAAATAAAATAAAATAGGGATGGAGGTGTAACTCAGAGGTGGAATGTCCAGGGGTTCAATCACCAGCACAGCAAAAGAAAAAAAAAAGAAGCAGTAGTAGAGGATGCATAAATCTGACTTCAAAGAGTATTGGTAAGTGGTGGTGCACACCCGTAATCCCAATACCTGGGAGGCTGAGGCAGGAGGATCGCAGGTTCAAAGCCAGCCTCGGCAACTTAGCGAGGCTCTCAACAACCTAGAGAGACCCTGTTTCCAAATAACAAATAAAATTGGACTGGGGGTGTAGCTTGGAGGTAGAATTCCTATGGGTTCAATCCCAGTATCAAAAAATAAAAAATGCGGGCAGGACGTGGTGGTGCACGCTTGTAATCCCAGTACTTTTGGAGGCGGAGACCGGAGGATCCGGGTTCGCGGCCAGCCTCAGCTCTCTCTCTCTCTCTCTCTCTCCTTAGTGAGGCCCTCTGCAACTTCGTGAGACCTGGTTTCAAAATAAAGTATAAAAAATAGGGCCGGGGGCGTAGCACGGAGGCAGAACGCCCCTGCGTTCAATCCCCGATACCACAAAAAAATAAAAAATAAATAAATAAATAAAAAATGCTAGGCGTGGTGGCGCATGCTTGTAATCCCAGTACTTGGGAGGCGGAGACCGGAGGATCCGGGTTTGCGGTCAGCCTCAGCTACTTAGTGAGGCCCTCCCCAACTTCGTGAGACCCGGTTTCAAAGTAAAGTATAAAAAATAGGGCCAGGGGTATAGCTTGGAGGTAGAATGCCCCTGGGTTCAATCCCTGGTAGCGCAAAAAAAAAAAAAAAAAAAAGAAAAAGCTGGGCATGGTGGCGTACACTTGTAATCCCAGTACTTGGGAGGCTGAGACTGGAGGATTGCAGGTTTGCGGCCAGCCTCAGCAACTTAGTGAGACTCTCATTAACCTAGTGAGACCCTGTTTCAAAATAAAAATAAAATAGGCCGGGAGAGGGTAGCTCAGCGGTAGAATGCCCCTGGGTTCAACCCCAGTACCAAAAAAAATAAATAAAATTTAAAAAACATAAATAAAAAAGCGCTGGGGGTGTAGCTCAGACGTAGAAGACCCCTTGGTTCAATCCCCAATACCACAAAAAATACATACATACATACTACATACATACATACATAGGTCTGGGAGTGTACTCAGAGGTAGAATGCCCCTGTATTCAATGCTCAGTACCACAAAAATTTTTAATTTAATTAAATTTGAAAATAAAATAGAAGCTAGGCGTATTGGTCCATGCCTGTAATCCCATTACTTGGGAGGCTGAGCCAGGAGGATTGCAGGCTCAAGACCAGCCTCGACAACTTAGCAAGGGTCTCAACAACCTAGCAAGACCCTGTTTCAAAGCAAAAAATAAGCCAGGCATGGTGATGCACGCTTGTCACCCCAGTTCTTGGGAGGCGGAGTCAGGAGGATGGCAGGTTCCCGGCCAGCCTCAGCTACTCAGTGAGACCCTGTTTCAAAATCAAGAATAGCCAGGCGTGGTGGCACATGCTTGTAATCCCAGTACTTGGAAGGCTGTGACAGGAGGATCTGGGTTCGCGGCCAGCCTCAGCTACTTAGTGAGGCCCTCCACAACTTAGTGAGACCCTGTTTCAAAAATAAAGAATAAAAAACAGGGCTGGGGGTGTAGCTCAGAGGTAGAATGCCCCTGGGTTTAACCCCCAGTACCGCAAAAAAAAAAAATAATAATAATAAAAATAAAGAAAGAATAAAAAATAGGGCTGGGGTGTAGCTCAGAGGTAGAATGCCCCTGAGTTCAATCCCCAGTACTAGGAAAAAAAATATATGTGTATATATATATATATATATGTATGTATGCATGCATGCATGCATGTAAAAAGCTAGGGGTGTAGCTCAGAGGTGAAATTCCTCTGGGTTTAATCCCCAGTACAACAAAAAAGTAATAGGGCTATGGGTGTAGCTTAGAGGTAGAACGCCCCAGGGTTCAATCCCTAGCAACACACACACACACACACACACACACACACACACACACAGACTACTACTGCACCAAGACCGGACCTCCATTCCTGCATGCTGGGACAGCTAAAGAGACACACAGACACGCTTTCTAGCGTCTAGCGGTCTGCCTCCCTCGCCACCTGTTGCTTCGGACCTCTAGCCTCACCACCTGTACTCACAATGGACCCCAACTGCGCGTGCGCCACTGTTGGCTCCTGCACCTGCGCTGGCGACTGCAAATGTAAAGAGTGCAAGTGCACCTCCTGCAAGAAGAGCTGCTGCTCCTGCTGCCCTGCGGCTGTGCCAAGTGTGCCCAGGGCTGTGTCTACAAAGGGGCATCTGACAAGTGCAGCTGCTGCGCCTGATGTGGGAGCCCGCTCCACCTGTAAATAGAGTGATGTGTACACACCTAGATTTTTTTCATAGACCCTGACCCACTTGCTTCATTCTTTTCCTGTGAAATGTTTGAATGACAATAAACTCATCCATAAAAAAAAAAAAAGACACACACAGGCCAAAGGAGACGGGGCGGTATCCAGAATGCTCGCCCAAGTCCTCAGCTGAGCACCAGCCAGGCAGCGGCTGGCGGCACCACAACCAACATTGCTAGGTAAAGTCCTCCTGACGCGCCACACACCTGCGGCTGTGAGGAACGCTTCACCTGGCCTGTCTCCCTCCTGGTGTACAAAGTGGAAAATGAGAGACCCAAATCCCTGAGTCATTTTCTTATGCAATTCTTCAAGGTAGAGAAGCAAGGACTCTATTTTACTTTTTTTGTGTGGTGCTGGGGATTGAACCCAGGGACATTCTGCCTCCAAACTACACCCCAATCTGGGCGTGATGATGCACGCTTGTAATCCCAGTACTTGGGAGGCTGAGACAGGAGGATCAGGGATCGCGGGCAGCCTCAGCTACTTAATGAGGCCCTCTGCAACTTAGTGAGACCACGTTTCAAAATAAAGAATGAAGCCAGGCGTGGTGGCGCACGCTTGTAATCCCAGTACTTTGGGAGGCGGAGACCGGAGGATCCGGGTTCGCGGCCAGCCTCAGCTCGCACACGCGCGAGCGTTCTCTCTCCCTCCCTGTCTCTCTCTCTCTCTCTCTCCCTGTCTCTCTCTCTCTCTCTCTACTTAGTGAGGCCTCCACAACTTCGTGAGACCCTGTTTCAAAATAAAGTATAAAAAATAGGGCCGGGGGCGTAGCGCGGAGGTAGAACGCCCCTGCGTTCAATCCCCGGTACCACCAAAAAAAAATAAAATAAAATAAAGAATGAAAAATAGGGCTGGGGGTGTAGCTTGGAGGGAGAATGCCCCTGGGTTCCATCCCAAGTACCATTAAAAAAAAAAAAAAACTATACCCCTGCCCTATTTTATTTTTTATTTGGTTTGTTTGTTTTGCAGTACCAGGAATTGAACCCAGGAGCATTCTACCTGTGAGCCACACTCCCGGCCCTATTTTTTATTTATTTTTTTTCCGGTACTGGGGATTGAACCCAGGGACATTCTACCTCCGGGCTACACCCCCAGCCCTATTTTTTATTCTTTATTTTGAAACAGGGTCTCACTAAGTTGTGAAGGGCCTCACTAGCTGAGGCTGGCCGTGAACCTGCGATCCTCCTGGCTCAGCCTCCCAAGTACTGGGATTACAAGCATGCGCCACCACGCCCGACTTATTTTTTATTTGGAAACAGGGTCTCACCAAGTAGATGTGAGCCTCACTGAGCCACTGAGGCTGGCTTCGAACCTACAATCCTCCTGTCTTAGCCTCCCAAGTACTGGGATTACAGGCATGTGCCACCACGATGGGCTTTACACTTTTATTTTCTTGTATTCCAACTTTTATATCTTGCCTTCAACTCTGACAACTGGAAGCCACTCAAAACCTTTGTTTTTTTTTTTTTTTTTTTTTGCGGTACCGGGGATTGAACGCAGGGGCGTTCTACCTCCACGCTACGCCCCCGGCCCTATTTTTTATACTTTATTTTGAAACCAGGTCTCACGAAATTGCGGAGGCCTCACTAAGTAGAGAGAGAGAGAGAGAGAGAGAGAGAGAGACAGGGAGGGAGAGAGAATGTTCGCGAGTGCACACGCTGCGCAAGCTAAGGCTGGCCACGAACCCGGATCCTCCTGTCACAGGCTGGCTTCGAACCTACAATCCTCCTGTCTTAGCCTCCCAAGTACTGGGATTACAAGCGTATGCCACCACGCCCGGCCACTCAAAACCTTTGGAGACCTTGGAAGAGACTTTTTCCTGGAAGGATGTTCAGATGCGGAAGTTCAGCAGAAGTAGGAGCTGTCCCCACGCTCTGCCACACAGGACTCCACCCCAGGCCAACCGCCAACTCGGTCACCTTGCTTTGCCAGCTCCTCTGGGGCGTGAAAAGAAAACAAGGCCCTCCCTCTCTACCTGCCTGACCACGAGGTCACCCTGGCCCTCAGGCAGACAGAAGCCCTGAGACTGGCCCCTGCTCCCCTCTCCACTTCCAACATCCCGCAGCCTTTTCTACGTGGATCAAACACAAGGGGAAAGAACACTGCCCACATGCCAGCATGTTGTGTGCAAAAGTGTCTTTTTTCTTTTCTTTTTCTTTTTTTGGTGAAACTGGGGATTGAACCCAAGGCCTCTGAGCTACACCCCAGCCCTATTTTATTTTTATTTTGAAACAGGGCCTTGCTAGGTTGGTAAGTCTCAATACTTGCTGAGGCTGTCCTTGAACCCACAATCCACCTGCCTCAGCCTCCCAAGTACTGGGATTCCAGGCCTCACCACCACGCTCGGCTCCAAAAGTGACTTTAAACATATGATGCTCAGGCCAGGCACATGAGCGCGCAAGTGAAGGAGCTGCTCAACAGACATGACTAACGGGAGTGGCCAGGGCAGATGTCGCCGTCCGCACACCCACCCGAGGCACTGTGGAACTGTGCCATGACAAATACACCCCTCCCTTGTCTCTGCCCTGTCCCTGATGCAGAGCTCCTAGTCTCCGGGAAAAGGTTCTGTTCATTGTTCTTGTTTTTTGTGGTACCCAGGATTGAACCCTGGGGCATTCTACCTCCGAGTTATACCCCCAGTCATATATATATATGACAGGGTCTCAGTAAGTTGCGGAGGGCCTCACTAAGTAGCTGAGGCTGGCCGTGAATCTCCAATTCTCTGGTCTCAACCTCCCAAGTACTGGGATTACAAGCATGTGCCACCACGCCCGGCCTTATTTTTTGTTTTTGTTTTGTTTTGTTTTGTTTTGTTTTAGTATTTGCAGTACCGGGGATTGAACCCAGGGGAGTTCTACCTCCAAGCTACACCCCTGGCCCTATTTTTTAGACTTTATTTTGAAACCGGGTCTCACGAAGTTGCGGAGGGCCTCACTAAGCAGCTGAGGCTGGCCGCGAACCTGGATCCTCCGGTCTCAGCCTCCCAAGTACTAGGATTACAAGCGTGCGCCACCACACCCGGCTTTATTGTTTTTGAAACAGGATCTCGCGAGGTTGATGAGAGTCTAAGTTGCTGAGGCTGGTCTCAAACCTGCAATCCTCCTGTCTCAGCCTCAGGTGTGTGCCACTACACCCAGCTGAATCTTTTTTTCTTTTTTGGGGGGTACTGGGGGATTGAACCCAGTGGAGTTCTACCTCTGAGCCACATCCCCAGCCCTATTTTACTTTTTAGTTTGAAACAGGGTCTCACGAGGTTACTGAGTCTCGCTATGCTGTTGAGGCTGTCCTTGAACCTGTGATCCTCCTGTCTCAGCCTCCCAAGTACTGGGATTACAAGTGTGCGCCATCACGCCCGGCTCTGGCTGAATCTTAGGTCCTGATACAGGACTCCTGGTGGGCTCCAGGCCACATCCTCTCTCTAGGGAGGGGAGGGAGCCAGAGACAGAGTTAACAATCCCACTTTGAGGATGAAGCCTCCATAAAAATCCCTGAAGTTCAAGGTTCAGAGAGCTTCTGGGTGTGAGCACAGGGGAGTGCTGGGAGGGTGGTGTGCCCCACTCTCCCAGGACAGAAGCTCCTGGTCGTGGGCCTTTTTGGATTTTGGACCTCGCCCTTGGCACCTCGCCCCTGGCTGTTCCTTGCATCCTTTATCACATACTACAAAGGATAAAAATCTAGCAAACCTAACAGGTGCTTCTCTGAGTTCTATGAGCTGTCCTGGCCAAGATGAGTCTGAAGCAGCGTCCTGGGAACGCCCCTGTGTAGTGGTGGCGGCAGGTAAGCCACTGAAGGACCCCTGTGAGCCGCCTAACCTCCAAGGCTGCACTGCTCTGCAGGAGTGACCATGACTCCATTTCCTTCCTATGTCCATACTAGGGTGCCAACCATGGAGTGGGAGAGGCTGAGCTCCGGGGAATAGCACCAGGACACTGAGGCTCACCCTGCTGATCAGCTACAGGAGGCCCCTTCTATAACAGTGAAGTCGTAGAGCACATGTGTGCTGAGTCCCCAGAGGGGCTCAGGGTCACTCCAGGCTGGATCCTCTGTCAAGAGTGAGCCACCTGCCGGGTGTGGTGGCACACGCTTGTAATCCCAGTACTTGGGAGGCGGAGACTGGAGTATCCAGGTTCGCGGCCAGCCTCAGCTACTTAGTGAGGCCTCCGCAACTTCGTGAGACCCGGTTTCAAAATAAAGGATAAAAAAAATAGGGACGGGGGTGTAGCTTGGAGGTAGAACGTCCCTGGGTTCAATCCCCAGTACCGCAAAAAAAAAAAAAAAAGAGTGAGCCACCTAAGCCGGGCGTGGTGGCGCACGCTTGTAATCCCAGTACTTGGGAGGCTGAGACCGGAGGATCCGGGTTTGCGGCCAGCCTCAGCTACTTAGTGAGGCCCTCCGCAACTTCGTGAGACCCTGTTTCAAAATAAAGAATTAAAAATAGGGCTGGGGGTGTAGCTCAGAGGTAGAATGCCCCTGGGTTCAATCCTCAGTACCGCCAAAAAAAAAAAAAAAAAAAGAGCAAGCCACCTAAGTTCCTGGCAATGCAGCTCTGAAAGGGAGACTGCTCTAGCACTTTCAGGCCTCCCCAGAGCTGAAGCAGGCATGAGCCTGGGCTGTCCTTCATTCTCAAAGAAAAACAACACTCTTCCAGGCAGGCATTCCAGAAATGCCTTGCCCTCCCCACCCACTTTCTGGAAGAAAGTACTAGCAGCACCACAGGCTGGAGACAGGGTCACTGCCCATGCCCAGCTGAGAGGTTAGCAGAGCTGGGCAAGCCTAAGGCTGTCCCAGCAGTGCAGAGACTATTAAAAAGTCACGACTACAACAAGAGCCACTGCTAACTCGGGCAATTCCACACACACCAATTCAAGTTTCTGCAACAGTGGAGTTTCCAATTATGTCCTCGCCCTGACAGCCTTTGGCTTTTGCCAACACTTGATAAACACTTCCTACCAAAATAACTTTCGTGGCCACGGCCAGCTCTACACGAACATTTCCCATCAGCACGCGCCATCTAAGAGGTCACAGTGGGCTATGTTCCGGCGATGTGCTGTGTCGTCCTCAGGGTGAGCAGTGAGGCACAGGCCACTTACCTTTTGGTGTCGTAGTCAATTAAAACGTAATTCTCCATGGCAAGCTTGAGATCTGGGATTTCTTCACAGACCCATCTGAAATGCAAGCAGGGACGACAGTGAATACTATTATTCAGACCCCACTTTTGTGGGGGGGTATTGGGGATTTAACCCAGGGGCATTCTGCCTCCCAGCTACACCCTTACCTCTATTTTATTTTTTTGTGGTACTGAGAGTGAAACCCAGGGGTCTCCTACCTCCGGGCTATACCCCAGCCCTATTTTATTTTTTATTTGGAAACAGGTCTAAGTTGCTGAGGGGAGATTATAGAGTCAGGTATGGTGGTACAGACCTATAATCCCAGGTTGAAACAGGGTCTCCCTAGGTAGATGAGAGTCTCACTATTTGCTGAGGTTGTCCTTGAACCTGCAATCCTCCTGTCTCCCTCGAACCTATGATCCTACGTCTCAAGCTCCCAAGTACTGGGTTCACAAGCGTGTGCCACCATGCCAGGCTTGTTTACTATCTTTAAAACCAACTTCTAGCTGGGCGTGGTGGCACACCCTTGTAATTCCAGTACTTAGGACGCTGAGACAGGGGGATCACAGGTTCGAAGCCAGCCTCAGCAACTTAGTGAGGACCTCCACAATTTAGTGAGACCCTGTTTCAAAATTAAAAAAAAAAGGAAATAGGACTGGGTTTGTAGCTCAGAGGGAGAATGCCTCTGGGTTCAATCCCCAGTGCCAAAGAAAAAAGAAAAGAAAAGAAAAAAAAGAAAAGAGAGGAGAGGAGAGGAGAGGAGAGGAGAGGAAAGGAGAGGAGAGAAAAGGAAAAGAAAAGAAAAGAAAAGAAAAAAAAAAAGAAAAGGCAGGCAGGAATGTACCAGGCGTGGAGGTGCATGCTTGTAATCCCAGTACTTGGGAGGCGGAGACAGGAGTATCACAGGTTCGTGGCCTGCCTCAGCAACTTAGTGAGGCTCTCAGCGACTTAGCAAGACCCTGCTTCCAAATAAAAAATAAAATAGGCCTGGGGGTATAGCCCAGAGGTAGAATGCCCCTGAGTTCCATCCCCAGTACCATACACACACAAAAAAAAGGTGGGAATGCAGCTGGGTGTGATGGCCCACTCCTGTAATCACAGCATTTGGGAGGCTGAGACAAAAGGATTGGAGGTTCGAGACTAGCCTCCGCAACTTAACAAGATTCTCAGCAACCTTGCAAGACCCTGTTTCAAAATTTAAAAAATAAGAGAAGCCGGGCGTGGTAGCGCACGCTTGTAATCCCAGTACTTGGGAGGCGGAGACCGGAGAATTCGGGTTCGCAGCCAGCCTCAGCTACTTAGTGAGGCCCTCCACAACTTCGTGAGACCCAGTTTCAAAATGAAGGATAAAAAATAAGGCTGGGGAGCCGTGTGGTGGCGCACGCTTGTATTCCCAGTACTTTGGGAGGCGGAGACCGGAGGATCCGGGTTCGTGGCCAGCCTCAGCTCTCTCTCTGTCTCTCTCTGTCTCTCTCTGTCTCTCTCTCTCTACTTAGTGAGGCTTCCGCAACTTTGTGAGACCCAGTTTCAAAATAAAGTATAAAAAAATAGGGCTGGGGGTGTAGCGCAGAGGTAGAATGCCCCTGGGTTCAATCCCCAGTACCGCAAAAAAAATAAAATAAAATAAGGCCGGGGGTGTAGCTCGGAGGTAGAATGCCCCTGGGTTCAATCCCTGGTACCGCAAAAAAATAAAATAAAATAAAAATAAAAAATAAGAGGCCGGGCGTGGTTGCGTACGCTTGTAATCCCAGTACTTGGGAGGCGGAGACCGGAGGATCCAGGTTCGCGGCCAGCCTCAGCTACTTAGTGAGGTCCGGTTTCAAAATAAAGGATAAAAAATAGGGCCGGGGGTGTAGCTCAGAGGTAGAACGCCCCTGGGGTTCCATCCCAGGTACCGCAAAAAAAAAAAAAAAAAAAAATTTAAAAAATAAGCCGGGCATGGTGGCGCACACTTGTAATCCTAGTACTTGAGAGGCTGAGACTGGAGGACTGCAGGTTTGAGGGCAGCCTCAGCAATTTAGTGAGGCTCTCAACAACCTAGTGAGACTCTGTTTCCAAATAAATAAAATCGGTTTGGGGATGTAGCTTGGAGGTAGAATGCTTCTGGGTTCAATTCCCAGTACCACAAAAA
>PVJS01009822.1:37309-49531 GCA_004027185.1 Glis glis
GGGTATTTTATCTGACAAGTGCTGTGGACCTTGCGAATGGACTGTGAAGAGACAGCAACAAGTGTTCAGCTACAGAACTGGAGAACACGGGCGTCTGCGCCCTTCTCGGTGCTCTGCTGGGCCCGCTTGTGCCTCTCTAGAGAGGGGCCCTGCGAGAGCTCCACATGAAACAGCAGGGCCCAGGCCTGGGATCACCAGAAACAGGCATCGTGCTACAGACACCCCCCTGCGGGTACCCCGCACCACCCCAAGACTTACCGGATAGTCTCAATGATTTCATGAGCAGCATCGTGATGTTTGTCCTGAAAAAGAAAGCAGCAGCATCTTAGAGTGTCAAGCGGTCCTCCGTGCCTGGGTGAAGTCGGCGACTGGAGGAGCAGGCCCTCTTCCCTGGGGATCCACGGTGGTGACATCCAGCCTCCTTTCATTTCTCCCCTGATGCAGCTCCCAAGCCCACCCCCAGAAAAGACAGCCAGGAACCACCCGCACATAGCTACCTGCCCTGTGGCACCTCTCAGGGACACTGGCCCTATTCCTCCCCCAGGGACCCTGGCAGCTGGAGCTAAAGTCCCCATCCACAGAAGAGGAACACCCATCATAACCAATGACCAGCACAAGTGTCCAGGCAACCCAAAGCCAAGAAACACCATGCCCAAAAGGAAGTCTTCTCACCCCAACGTGAGCACCTCCTTCTAAACAATCTTCTGGGACTCCCCCAAGGCTAGCACCCAAGTCAGAGTCACCTTAGAGACCAGGCACAAAACCGTCATTTACACATAAGAATGCATGACATGATGATAAAAAAATAGAAGCCAGGCGTGGTGGCACACACTTGTAATCCCAGTACTTGGGAGGCTGAGACAGGAGGATTACAGGTTCGAAACCAGCCTCCACAATTTAGCGAGACTGTTTCCAAATAAGAAATAAGCCAGGCATGGTGGTGCATGCTTGTAATCCCAGTACTTGGGAGGCTGAGAGTGGAGGATCACAGGTTTGCGGCCAGCCTCAGCTACATTTTTTTTTTTTTTTGCGGTACCAGGGATTGAACCCAGGGGCGTTCTACCTCCGAGCTACATCCCCGGCCCTATTTTTTATACTTTATTTTGAAACTGGGTCTCACAAAGTTGCAGAGGGCCTCACTAAGTAGCTGAGGCTGGCCACGAACCCGGATCCTCCGGTCTCAGCCTCCCAAGTACTGGGATTACAAGCGTGGGCCACCACACCTGGCTTCAGCCTCAGCTACTTAGTGAGGTTCTCTGCAATTTAGTAAGACCCTGTTTCAAAATAAAGAATAAAAAATATGGCCGGGGATGTAGCTCAGAGGTAGAATGCCCCTGGGTTCAATCCCCAGTACCACAAAAAAAAAAAAAAAAGAAATAAAATCGGGTTGGGGGTATAACTTGGAGGTAGAATGGCTCTGGGTTCAATCCCCAGTACAAAAGAAAAAAAGATATAATTCAAGCCGGGCGTGGTGGCCCACACCTATAATCTCAGTACTTGGGAGGCTGAAATAGGAGGATCTTAAGTTCAGGTTCAAGGATGGTCTCAGCAAGTAGTGAGATTCTCATTAACCTAGCAAGACTGTTTCAAAATAAAACTAAAGCCAGGCATAGTGGCACACGCTTGTAATCCCAGTACTTGGGAGGATGAGACAGGAGGATTGCAAGTTCACGGCCAGCCTCAGCTACTTAGTGAGGCCCTCTGCAACTTAGTGAGACCCTGTTTCAAAATAAAGATAAAAAATAGTAGCCGGGTGTGGTGGCGCACGCTAGTAATCCCAGTACTTGGGAGGCAGAGACAGGAGGATCTGGGTTCGCAGCCAGCCTCAGCTACTTAGTGAGGCCCTCCGCAACTTCGTGAGTGAGACCAGGTTTCAAAATAAAGAATAAAAAATAGCCGGGCATGGTGGCGCACGCTTGTAATCCCAGTACTTTGGGAGGCGGAGACCGGAGGATCCGGGTTCGCGGCCAGCCTCAGCGCTCACTCGCTCTCTCTCTTTCTCTCTCTACCTAGTGAGGCCCTCCGCAACTTCATGAGACCCGGTTTCAAAATAAAGTATAAAAAATAGGACCGGGGGTGTGGCACGGAGGTAGAACGCCCCTGGGTTCAATCCCCGGTACCGCGAAAAAAAAAAAAGATAAAAAATAGGGCTGGGGGTGTAGATTGGAGGAAGGTTCAATCCCCAGTATCTAAAAAAAATAAAAATAAAAATAAAAAATAAAATAGGGCTGGGGATATAACTCAGAAGTAGAATGCCCCAGGATTCCATCCCCAGTACCATAAAAACAAACAAAAAACTTAGGAAGTTTCTGGAATTCTCTATGTAGTATTTTGGGGCCAAGGCTGACCACAGACAACTGAGACCGCAGACGAGGGGGACCACAGTACCACACGCGAAGATAACTCCCCACCCCTACATAACACTAGGTTGCTCCTTCCGTGGCTGATCACCTCCAACTCACTCTGCAAAAGGGGACAGAAAAGAACAAATGACAGGGCTCCAAATAATTCCTCAAGGCAGGGCTTCTGAGTCAAGATGACAAGACTTCCTCACACCTGTGATTCATCTGGCTCTCCAGGAGCATGTTCTACTCCAGTTACACAGCTGTGAAAAACACAGCCAGGTGGTGACTCACGCCCCACCCAGCACCAACTCTGACCTGTGCAGGACAGACCCACAGCTCCCACAGCCCCCACAGCACCCCTCTCCGTGGCACTTCCTGACCAGGAAAAGCCCACAGACAGGAGAGGCAGGGCCCTGGCAGAACCCCAGGCTCTGGCCTTCAACAAGTGACGACCAGCCAAGGAGTCATTGTCCCCAGGCTGGCCCCAGAGTTGCTGTAGGGAAGCATGAAGGGACCACAGGGTCCTAATTGAGGAGGGAAGGAAGAAAACCAGAGGTGAGAGTCCTGCAGAGGATCCACTGAGGGGCCCCCACTGGGAGTAGAGATAAAGTGGCCTCTTGAGGGGAGACACTGCCCCAGGAGAGCAGCAGGCACAGCAGCCCCTCGCCCCCAGCAGGGCCATGAGGCCCTGGGCCTGGCTCCAGATGTGCAGCATCCAGAGTCCCAGGGCTGCCTGCAGCATCCCACATGGCCCTGCACGCTGTACACCGTGGGATGCAGAGTAAGGAGACCTCAGAGGAAGAGGCCACACGGGGGACATGGGGACTTGACATGCAGCAGACCAGAGATGTGCCGAGTACAGATACAGAGCACACTTCAGACTTAAACGAAATGAAACTCTGTGAGTAAACTTTATATACACTAAACTGAATTCTTAACTTTTTGGGGGAGGAGGTGCTAGGGATGGAAGAATTCATACATATTAGGCAAGCGCTCTACCACTGAGCTACACCCTCAGCCCTTTTTAATTTTTATTTTGACAGGGTCTTGCTAAGTTGCCCAGGCTAGCCTGGCTAGAAATCGTGATCCTCTTGCCTCAGTCTCCCCAGTAAGTAGGATGACAGGTGTGCACCATGGACCCAGAGACTTGTATACTTTATTTTCTTATTTACTGTGGTACTGGGGATTAAACCCAGGGATTTTCTACCTGCATGCTATCCCTCAACACTATTTTATTTGGAAACAGAGTATCACTTAGTTGGGGTAGGCCTCACTAAGTTGCTGAGGCTGGCCGCAATCCTACTGTCTCAGCCTCCCAAGTACTGGAATGGGGGGGGAGGAGTATACTTGAAATGGGTAGATTTTATGGTATGTGAATTATGTCTTGGTAAAGCTGCAGATTGGAGCTGGGAATAGAACACAAGTCATGCGGGGCGTAGTGGCGCATGCTTGTAATCCCAGTATTTGGGAGGCTGAGACCAAAGGACCCAGGTTCACGACCAGCCTCAGCTACTTAGTGAGGCCCTCCGCAACCCAGTGAGACCCTGTTTCAAAATAAAGACTGAAAAATAGGGCTGGGGGTGTAGCTCAGAGGTAGATGCCCCTGGTTTCAATCCCCAGTTCTGCAAAAAAAAAAGAAAAAGAACCCAAGTCATGCTAGGCAAGCATTCTACCCGTGAGCCACACCCCCAAGTAAAAGCTATTATTTTAGCTGGGCATGGTGACACTCACCTATAATCCCAGTACTTGGGAGGCTGAGACAGGAGGATCACAGGTTCAAGACCAGCCCCAGCAACCTAGAAAGACTGTATTTCCAAACCAAAAATAAAAAGGGCTTGGGGGAAGTATAGATCTGAGGTAGAATGTCTCTGGGTTCAATGCCCTGGTGTACACACACACACACACACAAACACACACACACACACACAAACACACACACACACACACACACACGTTATTTTAAAATAAGAAGCCAGACATGGTAGCACATGCCTGTAATCCCAATATTTGGGAGGCTAAAACAGGATCACAGGATTCAGGACAGCCCCAGCAATATAACGAGACTCTCAGCAACATAGTAAGACCCTGTTGCTTTTGGGTTTTTTTTTTTTTTTGTGGTACCAGGGATTGAACCCGGGGCATTTTACGTCCAAGCTACACCCCCAGCCCTATTTTTTATTCTTTATTTTGAAACCGGGTCTCGCTAAGTCACGGAGGGCCTCACTAAGTAGCTGAGGCTGGCCACAAACCCAGATCCTCCGGTCTCAGCCTCCCATGTACTGGGATTACAAGCGTGCGCCACCACGCCCGGCTTGAGACCCTGTTTCAAAACCAAAAAATAGGCCAGGTATGGAGGTGCATGTCTGTAATCCAGTATTTGGGAGGCTGAAACAGGAGGATCACAAGTTCAAAGCCAGCCTTGGCAACTTAGCAAGGCTCTCAGCAATTTAGCGAGGCTCTCAGCAACTTAGCAAGACCCTGTTTCCAAATAAAAAGTAAAATTGTTCTGGGGGTGTAGCTCAGAGGTAGAATGCCCCTGGGTTCAAGTCCCAGAACCACAAAAAAATTTTAAAAAGTTTTAAAGGGGGGCAGAGGGTGGAGCTCAGAGGTAGAATACCTCTGGGTTCAATCCCTAATACCATCAAAAGAGAGAGATGAAAGGAGGAGGAAGAAGAGGAGGAAGAAGAGGAGGAAGAGGGAGGAAGTTGCAGCAATAGCGGCCTGGGCACTGAAGCCCCACTCAGGCCACCTCTGCCTGCCTGCTCCCCTAGCTCTCCCCTCCCCTGGGCCTGTTCAACCACCCCCAGCCGCTTCTCCAGTGGGCCCTTCACACTGAACGCCATTAGAGGGCCCCAATGTGCCTGGGGTCAGCAGAGCCACCATGCTGTAGTTATCTGACTTTCCTGCCTGGTTACTACGTCTAAGGGCAGCACATATGTGTGTCCTCACACTTCAGCCACATAGGGCGGGTGCCTGTGTTTGTCTGAAGAGAAGAACCCACGCCAGACCTAACATACCATTAATGCTCAGGCAGGGTGGCCATCTTCACAGCACCAAGGAAGTTCTGGCACAGGCCTATCCTATCCGACTTGCACATTCCTAAGAACCCCAGAAGGCCAGGCGTGGTGGCGCACGCTTGTAATCCCAGTCCTCGGGAGGCTGAGACCGGAGGATCTGGGTTCGCGGTCAGCCTCAGCTACTTAGTGAGGTCCTCTGCAACTTCGTGAGACCCGGTTTCAAAATAAAGTATTAAAAATAGGGCCGGGGGTGTAGCTCAGAGGTAGAACGCCCCTGGGTTCAATCCCCGGTACCGCAAAAAAAAAAAGAACCCCAGAAAACAAAAACAGGGCAATGCAACCAACAAAACAGATGGTCCATCCAAATTCAACCACATTGAGCGGTCTGGCTGCACCCTTGAAGTACAGGCAATAACGCAAGGCATCTTTCTCAGATGCTGCACTATTGACACTCAGGGTCTGTCGGGTGCCTAACGGGGTGCCACGCAGCGTGTCAGGGCTTCCTCCACCCTGGTCTTGACAACTGCAGATACTGCCAGACATCAGCAAGTGTCCCCTGGGGACAGAAACACAACTGAGAACAGCTGGTTTAACCTTTCCAGAGTTGAGAGACAGAGCTGATGGCCTCTACCTCTGCTCCCAGACCACAGCGCCCCGGCCACGACATCAGTCGCCCATGGCAGGTCTTGTGGGTAAGGGGTATGTCCTCACTGTGTGAGGACAAGAGGAGCATAGGATCCCTCTATTATTTCTTTTTGGGTGCTGGTTTTGGTTTTTTACCAGTACCAGGGATTGAGCCCAGGGATGCTCTACCATTGGGCTACATCCCCAGCCTTTTTTTGGTGTATGTGTGTGTGGTACCCTGGATTGAACCCAGGGGCATTCTACCTCTGAGCTACACCGCCAGCCCTATTTTATTTTTATTTGGGAAAAGGGTCTTGCTAGGTTGATGAGAATCTAATTACTTGCTGAGGCTGTCCTCCAACCTGCGATCCTCCCATCTCAGCCTCCCAAGTACTGGGATTACAAGCATGCGCCACCACACCCGGCATCTTCAGCCCTTTTTTATCTTATTTTGAGACAGGGTCTCACTAAGTTGCCCAGATTGGGACTCCAACTTGGGATCCTCCTGCCTCAGCCTCCCAAGCAACTGGTATGACAGGTGTGCACCACTGCGCCTAGCATTAGCTTTTATTTCTTATGACTATGCATGCATGAAATCTACAATTATCCCAAAATAATTTAGCTAGGCATGGTGACAAATGCCTGTAATCCTAGTACTTGGGAGGCTGAGACAGGAGGATTACAGGTTCAAGGACCTCAGCAAACTAGTGAAACCCTGTTTCAAAACACAAAATAGGGCTGGGGGTGTAGCTTGGAGGTGTAATGCCCCTGGGTTCCATCCCTAGTACCACACATACAAAAGTTTAACTTGGACAAAAAAAAGGACACAGCTTCTAACCAGAGGCAGGGCTCAGGGGTCTCCCTGCACCTCCCTAGTATCTCCCCAGTTCCTGTCACCTCCTCCAGCTTACATGTTAAACATCGTGAGTGAAATAAGCAGCATGACTCTGAATTGGAAAGACCAGAGCTCAGAAGCTTCATGATGCCAAATATAGAACACCAATTTTTGTCCATTATCCCTCTGCCCACACAAGGCAGTCTAAAGGTTGAGTGGCTCCCGCCGGCGGGAGCGTGGATTAAGCAGGACACTCATCCGCAGAGGTCAGCACCAGAGAATACCCTCTGAGTCACGGGTGGAGGCTGCTCACCCGCCCTCGCCACGACTCACCCGCCACGACTCACCCGCCGCCCAGCCGCCCCCCACACACTCATTAGAGAGAGGACACTCGCCGGTGGGGGGCTCTCTGTGCCACCCACAGCCTAATGAGTCACATAGGGGAAGGCCACCCAGCACCCTCTCAGGTTCTTCCCCTATGCTGACTGCCAGGCAGGCAACCCAAAATGCCCCTTGAGCCCTTCCTGCCACAGAAGGGCCTTCCTGCATTAGAAATCCACCGTGTGTGCTTCCTGATAAGGTGAAAAAAGTTACCCACCCCCAAGTCAGTGTGAGAGCAAACGCTACCCTTCCTCCCCATGCATCTGTCAGTTTAGTTGTGCAAACCCAGTGGGGAGCTGGACATTTCCGAGGGCACACAGCTGTGGCCAGCTCCACTTCCTCCCACAGAGGCCCCATCCTCCAAGAGGCCACCCACTGCCCAGGGGCAAAGTGGCAGCCCCTCCCTCCCTCTGGTTCCTCAACTGGAGGACCCTCCACAAGGGGTGCTCTACCTCCACTGATTTTCTTTGGGTTTCTAATGTTCTAGGGACTAGGAATGTTGTCTTACAGTCCACCCACTACCCAGCAACACTGAAGATATTCTGTAAGTACTTGTTTATTTTTTATACTGGGGAGTGAACCCAGAGGAATTCTGCCTCTGAGCTACACCCCCAGCCCTTCTTATTTTTGAAACAGGGTATCACTAGGTTGCCGAGGCTGTCCTAGAACCTGTAATCCTACTGCCTTGGCCTCCCAAGTACTGGGATTACAGGCGTGCGCTACCATGCCCTGCTTCTGTAGGTGCTTTCAGAATAAATCGTGGACAAATGCACTCTGTCATTTCGAATGAGTGGTTGCAGGTGTACTCCAACCCCCCCCCACTTGAGCTTCTGAAGTACTGCATTTTCTGGGGGGGGGGTTGGCAGCACTGGGGGATAGAACCTAGGCTTTTGAACACCCTAAGCAAGCACTTTACTGCTGAGTTACATCCACAGCCCTGCCGCACACACATAAAACATAAATTCTTATGAAGTACTGCCCCCTTGTTTCCCGTGAGAAAACAAAATTCCTCAATGGGAATACGCCAACTTAAAAGAAAGCATTAGAAAGCTGTAAGAAGTCCCTGCTCCCATGAGGCACAGTGGTGGTGATGCCTGTCATCCCAGTTACTGGGGAGGCTAAGACAGAAAAATCACAAGTTCAAGTCCAGCCTGGAAAACTTAGTGAGTCTAGGTCTCAAATAAAAAATAAAAAGGCTAGGGATGTGCTTAGTGGTAGAGCACCCCTGGGTTTCATCCCCATTACACACACACACACACACACACACACACAAAAGCTGCTGAACCCCACTCAGGCTCAGTAAGAATTTCAATCCCCCCAAATGCTGGCCCTCAGTCACAATGTGTGACAACCATGGCAGGAAAGGGCCAATGGACGCCCAGGCGCCATGCTGGGGCCAGCACAGTAGCCCCTGCCAAAGCAGGGTCCGGGCCAGGGAGGGAAAGGCGCTGAGAGTGCAGTCCCGCCCACTACTGGAAAGCAGCTCCCGCCAGGCTCAACTGAAGGCTTTATTCACCAGGGCAGGCATGGGCCACTGTCACTGGGTGAACTTTCATCTTAGTACCAGGGGAAAAAGGCAGAGGCAACCTAGCAACACCATTCTGTCTGGTTGTAGTGGATTTCTTAACTCTTTCAACACCCAGAAAATGGCACCTTTAGAATGCAGAATAGTGACCAACTCCACCCAGGCCCAGCAGCCCTACAAGTGAAGGGAAGACTTCTGTTTATGTAAAAATCTGGCCTCAAACCTTTAGACCCACTTTATTCTTTTTTTTTTTTTTTGCGGTACTGGTGATTGAACCCAGGGGCATTTTACCTCTGAGCTACACCCCCAGCCCTAGTTTTTATTCTTTTGAAACAGGGTCTCGCTAAGTTGCGGAGGGCCTCACTAAGTAGCTGAGGCTGGCCGCGAACCCGAGACCCACTTTATTCTAATCAAGAATAAACTGGCCAGGCATGGTCATGCATGCCTGTAATCCCAGTACTTGGAAGGTTGAGACAGGAGGATCTCAGGTTCAAGACCAGCCTCAACAACTTAATAAGAGTCTCGGCACCCTAATGAGACCCTGTTTCAAAACAAAAATTAAAAAAGACTGGAGTTGTAGCTTGGAGGCAGAATGCCCCTGGATTCAATCCCCAGCACAACAACAACAAATAAAGAAGAGGGACTGGGGATGTAGCTCTGAAATAGAATGCCCCTAGGTTCAATCCCCAGTACCACAAAAAAAAAAAAAAGGCAAATTACACTATATGTCAACTGAGAAAGGAAGAGAAAACAAACTGAGAACTTAATTTGAAAGTTCTATGGCCTAATGGGAAGAGGGCTAAAGGGAGAGGGGTTGGAAACCAGTAGGAGTTTCCCTCCCTGGGGGCTCGAGGAGCTGCCCAACAGGAAAAGCCGGAGCATGCTAGCCCTCCACCATGCCCGGTGGCCGGCAACCACCTTTCCAAAACCTGGCACAAACCAGGCTGCCAAGCACTCAGAAGTCACAGGGCACCCCAACAGGTCCCTGGGAGAGGGGTTGCCAGGTCGCTTACAGACCTGTCCCCCAAGAACCCTGTGTGCCCAAAGGCGCCCCCAGACTTGCCTACTTCAATTTCCACCCAAAATACAGGCAAGCTGACCCTACAAACCAGGACGCTGATGACCCCAGAATCTCCTACACTTCTAGAATCTGTGGGTGACACCTTTGTACCTACCATTTTCCAAGAGTCACTAGTATTAGAACAAAAATCAGAGTCGCACCAGTCCTGCCCACTGAGATGAGGGCGACACCATCCCCAACTTCCCAGGGTCGCCCCAGTCCTTTCCAAAATGAGGGGGACAGTCCCAGCTTCCCAGGGTCACTCCAGTCCTGCCCACCGAGAGGAAGGTGACACCATCCCCAACTTCCCAGGGTCGCCCCATTCCTGCCCAAGATGAGGGGGACAGTCCCAACTTCCCAGAGTCGTTCCTCCAGTCCTGCCCACGGGGATTCGAGGAACAAAAGTCCCTAACTTAAAAACGTGCCGGGGGCACAAGGAGGACAGGACCGGGGGTCCCCCAAAGCAGAAACCAAACGCACGGCCAGCTGACAGCGCCAGCGCCAGCCCGCGGGTAACGCCCGCCGCCGGGCGACAGGCAGCCGGGGCAACGGCAGCCGTGCGGGCGCCGGGAGGCGCGGGCGGAACGGACGCCGGCGGGCGAGGCTCCCAACCGCGACCCTGGGCCCCGCCGGCCCGGGTCCCCCGACCCCGCGGCGACACTCACGTAGACCGGCAACGGCCACGGGTAGACGGCGGGCTCGGCCCCCACGGGCGACTTGAGTCTCAGCTCCAGCTTCTCCCCCATGTCGGCGCGCGCGGCCGCCGCACCATGCTAGGCGGGCGGTTGGGGGAGGGGCGGGGCCGCCGCGGGAGGGCGGGCGCAGGGAGGGGCGGGAGGCTGAGGGGAGAGGGCCCGGCCGGGGCCTCGCCGCCGCCGCCGCCGCCGCCGCGCTCCCGTCCGGCCCCCGGCTCCCTCTTTGTGGTCACAGGCCCGGGGCCTCTAGCGCCGCCGCCATCTTGGGCCGGCGTGAGGCGAGCACAATGAGCCGGGGGCCGGGCGAAACCACTCGCCTCGCACGCGGGGGGGGCCCGGCGCGAGGAGGCGGCGCGCGCACGGCGCCCCGCCCGCCGCGCCGCGCGCGCCACCCCTGCGCCGCCCCGCCCCCGTGGACTCACCCGCCGGGGCGTGCCCACGCACGCACGCACGCACGCGGGCACGCACGTCCTCGGCTGCCCTCGCTCGCCCCCGCTGGCCGGAAGCGGGGACCCCGGGAAACCCTGGGGGCGGGCCCAAGCGGTGAGTTCGAATCCCGCCTCTCTAAAACCTCCTCCCAACGCAACCATAAAGTCGCCAGTACGGGACCCCGAGTCCAGGGCCCGGCTCCCAGCCAAGACGCAAAGAGCCGGGCATGGTGGTGCACGCTTGTAATCCTAGTTACTTGGGAGGCTGAGACAGGAGGATCACAGGTTCGAGGATAGCCTCAGCAATTTAGTGAGGCTCTCAGCAACCTAGTGAGACCCTGTTTCCAAATAAGAAATTTTAAAAAAATCGGTCTGGGGTGTAGCTTGGAGGTAAAATGCCTCTGGGTTCAATTCCCAGTACCACACACAAATAATAATAATAATAATAATAAACTAAAAATAAAATAAAGTAGGGCTGGGGCTGTAGCTCACAGGTAGAAAGCCCCTGGCTTCAATCCCCAGTACTCCTCCCCCCAAAGAAAGTGCCATAAATGGACCCAGGGAATTGGAAGGTTTGTGAGGGAAGGAGACTGGAGACGCTTAACAACAGAAAAGACTTTATTGGGATAAAACCTGCGGAGGGAGGTCTCCAGGAAAGATGGAGCCCAGGTCTGCTTACAGACTAGAAGTTTATATAGGTTGTTTAAGCAGAGATGCCACAGGGAGGGGAGTGGTAGTTAGCTATTACCAAGGGGAGTTGCTAAGGGGAGATTCTACACAGTGGGGGAGTGATGGTTAACTATTGTCAAGGGGGGGGTTTGCACGAGGGTTAAGCTGGATAATGGGACTTGCCCTAAACTGAGGGGTCTGGTAAGCAAGGGGCTTGTTAGGCAAGTCTTAAGCAAGACAATGGGGATATTTTCTTTTTTGGGGGGCAGGGAACTGGGGATTGAACTCGGGCATTCTACCTCTGAGCTATACCCTCTATTTTTTTTTAATTTAGGAAGAGGGTCTCACTAAGTTGCGGAGGACCTCACTAAGTAGCTGAAGCTGTCCTCGAACCTGTGATCCTCCTGTTTCCCAGTGGGAATGGGGACATTTGAGGGAAGCAGGGGAAAGGGTGTACTAAGGAAGACTTGGGTCAAGATGGAGTCACTTTTGTTTGGGACTCTTTTTTTTTTTTTTTTTGCGGAACCAGAGATTGAACGCAGGGGTGTTCTACCTCCGCGCTACGCCCCCGGCCCTATTTTTTATACTTTATTTTGAAACCGGGTCTCACAAAGTTGCGGAGGGCCTCACTAAGGAGGGGGGG
>PVJS01009823.1:0-49435 GCA_004027185.1 Glis glis
AAAAAAAAAAAAAAAAAAAAAAAAAAAAAAAAAAAAAATACTTATTTACTCAGCCATTAAATAGACTCATACATTTGTCTCACAGTAAGATAATATCAAAGGAACCAGATTACTAAATATCTTTTGGGCAGCCCTTAGATGGTGTTTTTCGGGCACCAATATTTACCTTGGTAATTTTCTTTTTTTTTTTGAGGCTTGACTGGGTTCTATCTAAATGGCACAAAGATGATAGCAAATTACTAGGAAGTCTCCCAGATTTGGGAGCTGTTTTCTCTCTACGATAACTATGTCTATCTCTGATATGACCAAAACATGTATTTATTTATTTATTTATTTATTTATTTATTTATTATTATTATTATTTTATTTATTTCTGGTACTGGGGATTGAACCCAGGGACATTCTACCTCTGAGCTACACCCCCAGCCCTATTTTTTTATTCTTTATTTTGAAACAGGGTCTCACTAAGTTGTGGAGGGCCTCACTAAGTAGCTGAGGCTGGCTGCGAACCTGCGATCCTCCTGTCTCAGCCTCCCAAGTACTGGGATTGCAAACGTGTGCCACCATGCCTGGCTCAATACATGTTTTAGAAGTCAATCTAATTTGCTTATTTTCTAAGTTATTAAGTAAAGCATCATTGGAATAACCATGTACCTCACTCAACGAATAAGCATCTATTCGCAAAGGAAGAGTACAGGAACAGCAGAATTTAAAGTTGAGTCCAAAGTTTACATCCCAGGAAAATTACCTGACTGAATTAGAGGACATTAGATAAGAAAGTATTTATCACAAAAGATAATGTATTCAAGATTTTATTTTATTTTATTTATTTATTTATTTGTGGTGCTGGGGATTGAACCCAGGGGCATTCTACCTCCTAGCTACACCCCCAGCCCTACTTTTTGTTCTTTATTTTGAGACAGGGTCTCACTAAATTGCAGAGGGCCTCACTAAGTAGCTGAGGCTGGCTGCAAACCTGGATCCTCCGGTCTCAGCCTCCCACGTACTGGGATTACAAGCATATGCCACCACTCCCAGCTTTCAAGATTTTAATATGTTGAGTTTGAGATGCTTCTAGGGTAGTAGTGGTATAGATGTATAGCAGAAAGTTGAAAAAAATCTCTGAAAGGACAGTTTCTTTAGGATAAGAGAGAGTATTATTCATATTTTCTTCAGTTTTGTAGTTCATTGGCTTTTGTATAATGTGAGAAAAATCAAAGCCAGTGATATTTATCTTCAAATTATCTGCACAAAGGTTATTGCTTAATTCAGCATAGGGGAGAGACAGCTAGAGGAGAATGTTGACTCACAGTGATCTATCTCAAGCACTTGTGATCCATGGATAAATTTTGTCTTATTTGCATAGTATTTAAAATTATGCATTGGTTGACACAGTCCTCCCTACTTTATACTTTTTGATGCAAAGTTTATTTCACTCTTTTTTCTTTTCAGTGCTGGGAATCATATGTAGGACCTATGTATGCTCAGCAAATGCTTTATCACTGAACTACGTTCCCAGTCTTTATTTTACTCATTTGCATTTGCTGCATGGCTCTTGCGGGCATTAAACTTTGTGATCATGGGGACAAGAAGACAAGGAGAACACAATTCCTTGAACTTTTAGGAGAAAAGTAGGATCTGAAGAAAGTGTCTGGGAATCCTAAGTGGAAAACCAGATGGATGTTTTCTATCAGATCCAAAGCAACAGAGAAAGATGATGAAAAGCATGTAATTCAGCAGAAAAGTGAATAAAATGAAGACTAAATGTAAGACACTGAGAAAGCTATTAGGAGGATATTGCTGAAACTCAAGAGAAATTTCGGATGTTAAGGCAGAGTTGTGGAGGAATGAAGGATGAATACAAACAAGGTAAATCGAAAGAGTGAGTCTAGATTGACAACCTCAAGAATACTTAAATGCAGTCCCACAGAGTGTTTTATGCACACTGACATTTACAATTATATATTCAACCATCTACTTGGCTTGGAAGTCTAATCAACGGCTCAAAGGAGGGGAGGGAGCAGGGAGAAATCCAGGTTAAGTTCACCAAGTACTGTGGGCACGTATGTCCCTATCACTCTCAACTACATTATGATGTGAGACTACAATGCATCAATAAAAGTATATTAAGAAAGAAAAGTTCATAAGGACAAAGTCCATGTCTGTTTTGTAAAGCACTCTATGTACCATTTTGATATATATTAGGCACTCAAAAAATAAATCTTTATTAAATGAATGATGCGAGGCCAGGCGTGGTGGCACACGCTTGTAATCCCAGTACTTTGGGAGGCGGAGACTGGAGGATCCGGGTTCACAGCCAGCCTCAGCTCACTCTCTCTTTCTCTCTCCCTGTCTCTCTCTCTCTCTCTCTACTTAGCAAGGCCCTCCGCAACTTCGTGAGACCCGGTTTCAAAATAAAGTGTAAAAAATAGGACCGGGGTGTAGCACGGAGGTAGAACACCCCTGGGTTCAATCCCCGGTACTGCAAAAAAAAAAAAAATTAAATGAATGATACAAATGTCCAACTGTAGCATAATAGTTAAAAAAGTTACTGAATAATCTATTCAGCTGACTATCATAAATTATTTTATTAGGAAATGAATTTTTATACCATGATGACGTGGTATAAACTGATTTATCTTTTCTGGAAGGACAATTTGTCTTTGTGTATCAAAAAAAGCTAACGGACATACTTGGTGCTATCTCAACTTTATTTCTAGAAATTTATTCTAAGAAAATAATTGTAATATGTGTAATCATTTAGATAAAAAGAGGTATATTAAAGAATTATTAAATTATCAATCATTAAAGAAAACAACTCAAAGGAAACATATTCTAACCCAAACTCTTGATTTTTTTTCATGCAAAGTATTCCACTGAAAACATTCCCCTCCCTGTCACAGTTAATTGAAATTTCATCTTTCAATTTTCAGACTGGAGCCCTTGGGTTCCTGCATGACCACTCCTTAGACTCATTTTTCCTACAGATTTTTTTTTTTTTTGCGCTACTGGGGATGGAACCCAGGGGCATTCTACCTCCGAGCTACACATCCAGCCCTATTTTTTTTATTCTTTATTTTGAAACAGGGTCTCACTAAGTTGCGGAGGGCCTCACTATGTAGCTGAGGCTGGCCGCCAACCCAGATCCTCGGGTCTCAGCCTCCAGAGTACTGGGATTTCAAGTGTGTGCCACCACGCCTGGCTTCCTACAGAATTTTCTATCAAGAAAATCCTGTGGCTTCTTCTTGTACCACATCTCCAGAATCTAACCACTTCTTAACACTTATGCCGCTACTAGCGTGGTTTAAGTAATCATCTTCTTTTATAGAACAAAACAGGTTTCCTAAATTGTCTCCCTATGTCTTCCCTTTCCCCTTTCCTCTGTACACTTACTTAGCAACAAAACAACCAGACAGATCAGGGGCATTCTACCTCTGAGCTATACCCCCAGGCCCTTTATTTTTAATTTTGAAACAGGGTCTTAAGTTGCTGAGGCTGGCCTCCAACATGCAATCTTCCTGTCTGAGCCTCCTAAGTACTAGGATTACAGGAATGCACCACCACTCCCAACTGAGAGATTATTTTTAAATAGAAAGTTTGATCTAGTTACTCTTCACAATTCTCCAGTGACTCAAACTTCCCATCAAGTAAAACTCAAAGACTTTATAATGTGTTACAAAGTTATGACCTGCTCTTTTACCCCTTGACCATATCTCCCACTACTGTCCTGGGACCCACATTTCTTTTACCTTACTTGTTTTTATCTACTTTTACTTAGAAGGGAGGAGTTAATGACTGGAGAGACTAGTGTGTTGGAGGAATAGAATGCATAGATGTTAAAGTTAGCAAGAATAATGTAGGTAATAATGGTGGAGAAAGGGTGTTAATCCATGTACTGCAGTCTGCAGATAGTAGGGACAGTAACAGGATATCAATAGATAATAGCAGTAAGGGATGATCAAGTTTGATGGCTTGTTTCTTAGGGTGAGTGCCTGGAAAACAGACTTTGAAATGGATATGTCTTTGCAAGGAGGTTATGGAAGTGTGCATTTAATGATAAACATCTGTGAGAAAGAGAAGAAAATAGGATTGGTCAGAGAGAGGAATGGGATAATATTACACAGAAGTCACAACAAAAGTCTCCAATAGACCCAATGCATCAGGAACCCCTGATCGTGGATGAGCCTTCAGAGTTATCTCACTTTGAAGAAAGGGGACTGGTCCTTTACGTCAACACATTGAACAGTTCTCACTACCTGGGGTATGGAACAGGCCATGGCTTTGGGCTTTCTTAGGATGAAGGTAATTCTCAAAGAGGAATTCAGTTGAGAGAGTATCTTAGCACCTTAGGAGATGAGTACATCCTGGGATCTCTGTGGTACATCCAACATCTATTACAACTTACTTAATATGCTATCTTTTAAAAAAGAAAACAGAAGGAATAGTGAGTGGGAACAGTTGTGGAAAGAAATAAGGGCACTTATAAGACCTGAATTTATGCATTGCAAGGCTTGAAGCAACAACAACAAAACTGCAAAGTGGCCTGCATAGAAACAGTGTCTTCCAGGGGCAGCCAGGTATTGATTTTTTAAAGAAAAGTGAACAGAACATTTGGGAAGAATTTGAGAATAAGTTTGAGTTTAATGAATATAGACTTTATTTTATAAAAGGTGGAAAAGTACAATCGAATTATGATATATTGAGTGAAGCATATGGGTACACTTCTGTGCATTCACCACATATTAGTGATGATGAGGACTGAATCTATTTGTGCTTCAACATCCTCCTTGTAAAATTGGGATAAAGGGAAAGCTACATGAGCAATAGCAATATACAGATACTGGTGGACTCTCGATAAGTGATAGCTATGAGTGTTTTGGTTCCTAAATAGTTCTGATGGCTTTATCACTCATATATAATCTCACCTTCCTCTCACTTTCTTTATTGCTGATAATGTATGCCTACTACTTTTGCATTGTGACATTTGTTGTATGTATCATATTTCTCTCCAAATCTTGTAAGGTCTTAGAAGATAGGAGCTTTCACTTCTTTGTGCTTCTTTATTACCTAACTCATGCTAATGCTTTCAATCAATTGTTTTACTAATAGCAATTCTTTTTACTACCCCTTGGGAAAACTTAAGAAAATTACCTTTTAAATCCTCAATTTCCTCCATTTAATGATACCTACTTTTTAGGTTTTCCGTAAAATAATTTTCAATGACTTGCACCATATCAGCTACATATTAAGTGTTACAAGAGTGTTTGTTCCCATCTCTTCTATATCCTATCCAATAAATAATTGTTGAGAGTGGTAATGATTATTACTTAAGGACTAATTAGCATGTGAGAGAGCATAGACAATGGATAAAAAGGAGATGGATATGAGCAGAGGAGCCTGAGGAAGTACCTTCTTTAATGGGTTTCTCTTTTATTAAGTCAGAATAAGTAAATGATAGCAAGACTTAGTTGTTTTAAGTGTGACGTGATTTCTTTCATTATTAAAAAAAACCCACCATATTTACTATATCCAAATGTCGTTATCCATCGTAGGGAAGTTTTAAATTTGGGTCTCCTGGAGGGACAGGTAACAGGTGACAAGAGGATGAGAGATGGCAAATGCACAGAACAAATTTTGTCTTATTAATCAGACTAAATTTGCCAAGTAACAGTCATCAGAAAGCCACCTGTGGTAATCTCCGTCTGGACCAGGTGTCAGACCGCAATCTCTTCTTCCTGCGGAAAGAACTTTGTAGGTAGAGAGGAGGATGTTACATAGAAGAGTTTCTGTTTACTAGGCATAAATTTCTTTTTACAAAAGGCCAGCTTTCCAGAGGAATTCTTGCATCTGCAGCACCACTGAATAGCCATCTGGAAATATGCTAACAAAATATATTTTGGGGCAGCCTATTTTGGACTCCCACACCCTGATAAAATACTACTTTTTGATATAGGAATATCTTTTGAAGAAAGCAGCTCTACTCTAGGCTAATCATCCGAAGTTTTGTCTCAGGCATAGTCTCTCCTTCACCTGTTCCAAGTCATGAAATCCACGACAGGTTGCTTTAATTCACCAGCTTTGTGCTTTCTCTTTGGAACCAGGAGGTAAGAGCAATGCTTTTCCTTTGGTGGGAGCATGAGCATAGCCTGCCGGGAAGGTGTGTTAGCAGCTCCGATGCTCTAAAGCACACCAAGTTCTCTCCAGGCAGCAGCTCAGGCTGACTAAAGTGAGAAATCCATTATAATAACATGCTTTCTGAGGAAAGGGGATTACAGGTAATTTTCTTTTATTCCCTAGTAACAGGGTTTTAATACAGTGCTGAGACAGTAGTTGAAAATCAAATACCTCATTGAATTAAGGTGAAAAACAGATGAATTGTCTCATTCCTTTTTCAAGGATTTGGAAACATGGAAGTTAGATTGTGTGTGTGTGTGTGTGTGTGTGTGTGTGTGTGTGTGTGTGTAGTTTTTTGAACATCAGATCTACTTCCATATCTAGAAATAAAATTTCTCCCCCAGGCCTGATTCAATATGAACAATGGTAAACTCCATGAGATTCACGTTAATAGGGTTTTGATAACAGAACACTTGGAAATGACCACATACTCTAGGAAATACGCACCCCTGTGAACATATACTTGTACTTGCAACTGCAGATTTATTGTGTCTATCACTGACTTTCTTGTTCTGAGGTGAGGCTAAAAACATTTAGGAAAACTGGAGCAAAAACATGATTTTTGTCCTCTTTTGTCACATTTTCTTTGCTGGTTTGCCTACGGATTGATGAACGTGGCTGCTACCAAGTTTCTTCTCTCAGGCAATGTGCTGATGTTACCCTGTAGTCATAATAGAAAATGTTTGCTTCTAGAATATTTAGGCAGCCTGTACTGTTGATTCTCTCAATTTACTGAGATTCTCTCTATATTGATATATGTAGACCACTAGATACTCTTTCAGTATAGACCACATGGTGTCCTTATAAAGAATGCTCCTGGACCAGGGGCCATATCCAGCTTGTCCACATCCAAGGAGAATCACGTATTCTCTGTGGGCTTTAACATTTTCATTTTAAAAATTGGAGACTGTAGTTCAGATGTCCCTGATGGTCCAGATCAGTGCTAAGATTCTATCACAAACTCACACTCACCTTTACTCTCAAAGTAGCTTCTTCACAAAATGGTTTGCAAGTTCCCAACACATACAAGATGATCAATAAGTATGTGCTGAATAATTGAAAGGATTCTGGGCATGTGTATTTTGCCAAATAGCTAAATTTACCAAAAATAATTCATTTTTCCTACTATATTTGTAGGCTTCAGTGTTGTGTGTGTAATTTCAGAGCTAGTACAAGGTAGAATGTTGATATATTAAACCCTGAAAATGGGTTTCTAATGGAAAAACCAATTGACCATTAAGAACAGTGGTGTTAGCAGTACATTTATAATGAATAGCTGATTAGCATCATGCTGTGATTTAAGAGAGGTGAATAACCTTCTATTTTATCCCTTCTGAGAACTTGTGCTCTATGCTAAATTATTTTGAAGCCCAGCTTTGTATTACACCTGATTTTGCTGAGTGAGTAGAAACCTGAAATGATATGGTTTTCATAGAAATATACTCAGCTCATCTTGCACAACAATGTCAACACACAATGTTTTACTGTGAGGATCCCAAAAGCAAATATAGAATGGTATCAATTTTTTAAAACAAAGTAGAATAAACTCAAGGTTAAAAAGAAAGGGCCTCATAGCTAACTGAAATTAGCCCAGGCAAACAGTATCATATACCTGCAGAGGACAGTTAACATTTGACCAAGTGTAAATGACAATCCTGATCACGCTTGTAGGAAAAAGGGGAGAAAACACTGACCTCATAGTTTGGTAAAAGAGCATGTGGGATTTTGCAGGAATGGTGACATGTCTTTGCTGTTGGTGAAACTTAAATGAACTGGATAAAGGCTTCTGAATACAAAATTTTTCATTACAAGTTTTTAAGGGACAGAAAGGAGGAGAAAGGTTATCTCAAATGTATGGGCAAAAGTTCCTTTATTTCTTCTTGTGGATTCCAGCATAAATCAGAAAGCCAATAGAAGCTGATTGAAGTGGAACTAAAGCCAGATGGTGACACAGAGGAGGGAAGGGTCCTCAGCTGGCACTCACTACCACCCAACCATACCATGATGACAACACAGGGAGCAGTTGGAAAGGGAAATACTGTTTTTCTCCCTGTCAAAGGCAATTTCAATCATGGCTGACTTAAGGCATATTACAGTCTAGTGGAAGTTCCAATGTGTTATTTATGTGGATTTGTAAATTACATTCATTTCCTTATAATACATAAAAGCATGTATTAAAATTTCACTAAACTTGTCTCTCATCTGAGATAATACATATTATTACTAATATTTACACTCATCATTTTCCTTAGTCACCAGGGACAGAGGAACAGCTGGGGATTGCCTTTAATCTACCAGATATTATACCAAATACAAAAGCACAATCTTTAGAATTATTTCATCAGTTTCCAAAACAAGTGTATTAACATGAGTTATCATCTGTCACAATAGCTTTAACTGATCAAGGCTCTGCAATTGATCAAAATTAAGCCATTAACCAAAATTATAATAAAGGAGAGTATATCATAAAAGGATCCCTGGGTATCCTGAATATTTCTACAGCTATAATGGAATTTCCCTGAGGGTAATGGAGTATATTTCATGATGTCCCCAGGGCTTGCTATTATTAGATACCTATATCCTTGGGGCTAGAAATTAGGCCCGATACCAGTAGAATTGTTGAAGTTTCAGTGCAGAAACTCAAAAACAACCTAGATGTGAAAACTGTTGACACATTTATTTTCTTAGAAGTAGTTAATAGTGTCCCAAAGTGGTGGTCTTTAATCATCGATAGTTTATGCAAAAAAGAAGAAACATGTATGTATAGAGAAGCACAAAGCTAATGGTGAGTCAAAGTTACAGGTAGTGTAATATTTTCCCTTTACCGCTTAAATGTCTGATTCTTACATTACCATATTGTCAAAAGTATTCACTGGGGAGAGTTGAGTGAATAATATTAACACATCAATATCCCATTGACTAGCAACTGAAATACTTCAAATCAGAACACAAGCTTGAACTTTTGATAGGCCTTTCTAGGTTGCAAGCAACAAAGCCAAGGGCTAAATTCACCTCCCAAAATTTGCAAAGTACCCAGAAGTAAGAATGTCATGAATCACCCACACAACCATGCCTCACAGGAAACCGGCTAGGTTTCATGGTGACTGAAATACATTTCTGGAACTAGAACAAGAGCCAGAACACTAAGCAGGACTCAATGAAGTTACCTTGTTGGTAACCTTTCTGCCAACTCTCAGCTGTTATTTCCTATACTTGTTCTATTGTGTATTGCAAGAATATTCTTCTATGATTCTTGATATAGCCACACTCTCTTGACATTCAGTCATTCATTTGTTTAGCAAATATGTATTGAATATCCATTCCTATGCCAGATTCCAGGAATTAATGAAAGCGAGATAGCATGGTCACTACAGTTATGAAACTAAGAGTCCAGTGGGAAGAAAATTATCTAAACCAATTCACAGTTAAGATAATGGAAGTAAAGAAAACAAAGGCCACTGTGAGAGGAGGCAATAGGTATGTTTTACCTTGTGTTTTCTACTCACCATGCTTCCTCCTCTCTCAGGGCTCCTGCTTAAACCCATCTTCTAGAGGGTCATATTTTACATTCTACCTGTTAACCATGACTCATTATTTGGTTCCAGAGACACTGGTTGATTGATTTGGTCACAATCAACTTAGAGCATCTGCTTTACGAAGAGCAAACATTGCTAGGAAGTCTTGAAAGACTAAAAGATTGCTGCCTCTGCGAAAACCACTCATTCATTTGTGTTCAGAGTAAAGGGGACATATATTAAGCACATGGAGATTCATTTATTTAAAAAAAAAACACTGGAAGAAATATAGGTGAAGCAGGTATTCTGAGTCTTCCTTTTGAAACCCAGAGGTGCCTTACGTGACTAATTCAGTATTGACATATAAACATCTTATTTGTCTTATAATGATTGTCTCCCTCCAGAAAACTTCATTAAACACTGTGCACGCCAGAGTTCATTATATGCACAAAAACCACACCTATAATTTGAAAAGAAAACATTTAATATTAAGAAGTATTGAAGACCAGACGTGGTAGTGCATGATTCTAATCCCAGTACTTGGCAGGCTAAGCCAGGAGGATCATAAGTTCGAGGCCAACCTCAGCAACTTAGTGAGACCCTGTTTCTAAATAAAAAATTAGAAAGGGCTGGGGGTGTAGTTCAGAGGTTGTACACTCTTGAGTTCATCCCTAGTCCTAAAAAAAAAAAAAGAGAAAGAATTGAATTAGTAAAAGAGGATATAGTACAAAAAAGGGCTAAAAAGTACCTTAACAAATACAGGCATAGCAGAGGTAAAGAGCATTACTATTTTTAGAGCTGAGAGAGAGGACACGAGGAAAAAATAAACTTGGAAGTGGGTTCCACTCGCCCTCCAGAACAAGGCTGAGATTCAGACTCTGTCAGGGAGATGTGGTTCAGGGTTCCCTTGGATGACAGAGAAGTACACTGAGGAGTCATGGAGAACACCCTCACACACCCAGGTAAGACTCCCTAGGAACCCATTTAAAGAGGTGGTAGTGACGGTCACTGAGGAGTTTCTGGCTGCCTCCTGGTGGGCTGTGCACTGTTGTGACCCACTGGAAAGCATTTACCTGGATGATGGTGACCTCACTGGGAAGCCATGGTGTGTCCCTCCAGCACTGTGTCATTAGCATCCTGCTGCTGGCAAAGAAGACAGGGTTGACAGGATCCAGCAGCACAAAGCATTGAACGAAGGGTAGATTTGAGGTAAAAAAGAATTTAATTGGATAATGGACTTACACTCATATTAAGAGTTGAAGTTTTAGCTTTCTTTGTTACTATGGTTTTCAATTAGCCCGGTGACTTTGGTGATCTTCTGATGAAAATCAGCCCTGATTTTATTTATAGTTACCTCTATAGAGTGTTTTCTTTTTGTTATTTATCCAATACTATAATGTCTGAATACAGTTCTATGTGACAATACAGAATGATGAACTCAACTGTTCTATAATATTATGCATGCTCACATATGGATTTATTAGATTTATGTATCCTAAGAAAAATTCAATAGTTTAATTAAATAATTATTCACTACCTACTATGTGAAAATCTCTTTATAAAGATGCAAGTATTTAAAGATGACTCTATTTTCCTCATCATATAAGATAAAATCATGCAAAAATAACTAGTATAATACAAGCCTTTATGCAATATTGTATTCAGATATTTTACACACATTGTTTGGTTACTTACCAGGAGTCATGTAACTTTCTATAGTTACAAAATATGAAGGCATTAGGGAGTCTCAGTGATTCTTTGTAAAAATTGGGATTTGAATTGCACTTTGAAGTATGAAAATATTCTTCAGTAGCTAAATTCCAGGGATGAAGATGAACAGGCAAAGCAAAGATCAAAACTTGAGCAAAGAACTGGAGGAAAATGTAGGAATTGTTTTGTTTATCATGTTCAAGTCATAGTTTTGCTTCAACATCTTTTATCTAAATATATTGCCTTGTCTTCTCCTTCTCCTTTATAGTTTTCCTACATAGTACAGATAGATTAATCTTTGCACATTGAAGTTTATATGGCATTGCTATTGCTAAATACCTCAATGCCTTTAAACCACTGTGTGATGGATGATGAATAAATGCTTCCTTTTGGTTTTTCAAGTTCCTCCATGGTAAAGTCTCAAATTCACTTTTCCATTTGTTGTCTCACAACTTCCCAATGTTCAACCCAACTAAGCTACCTCAATTCCCATTGTTCAAATGGACTCCTTCACCTGGAATACTCTTTGCAACTATATAAGAAATGTTGCCCATTATCCTAACCCATTTTAAAAGTTACCTTTCCCATGAAGATAGCCCTTATCTCCTAATGAATGAAGTTTCTTTTCTGAATGCTGATATGATTAGAGGTATAAAAAGTTCTTAAGGTTAATGATGGGGCCTCACTTCTTTTTACACCTCAAAGATAGCACAATGAGGTTACAAAAATGCTGGAGGGCTACAAAATATAAGATGTCTGGTGTTAAAGTGTCTACCAATAGAAAACAAAGATGGGGCCTAAACCCCCAAATCAAACAGACTAAAAATAAATAAGAACTTTTACCTTGGATCAGAGAAATACCATGTACATTCTAGTATTCTTCTCAAAATTAGTATAGACATGAATGGATATCCCCATGAAATCTATGTCAAAGGTCAGGGACATGCCCCACTACATTCTGGATTCCCTTGTGAAACTTCCATAGTAAAAGAGAAAGCCAGAGCAGATTTATCATCTATCTAGGGCTGTCTGATTATTTATACCTCTTTATTCTTCTAGGGCTTCAATGAATAGTAAATTTGCAGTTGGCATCTATGCTCACACTTCAGGAGCTATAAATCTAAGACCAAAAGATTCCATATTTTAGTTTTTGTAATGATCAAATGTTGGCAATCCTGGGATCCTTAAGGAGGCTGTTCTTATTATGTAAGTGAAAAATTTATAATAAATATTGAAATACAATTTAGATTCAAGATGTGTGTGCAAACAGGATTGGGATAGGAGAATGAAACAGTATGGAAGACCATGATGTCCCTCTAATTTCACAATTTATTCCTCAAAGTTGCCTGTCTGTCTTGGCACATAATTGAAATGTAGCATCTAAGGCAGCTAGATTCCTTGTTCTGGAAACCAGTCCTTTTGAAATAAAGACTGCTGGGGCATTGCAGAGCTAGCTATATGGCTCTGTGGTCTCTGATGACTTGTTGTGGATGAAGCATACTGCATACCTCTCACTTTCTTTTCTTTCTAGAGAGTTGGGCTTATTGAAGTGTAACTGATTTTTCTTTATAATATGTCAAACTGGCATTTTATTGATATAGGTCGTGGTGTTATACCATAATACTTTTGATGTAATTTTATACTATCACGGGATTTGGGGAAAGAATTACTAGCTTAACTCTTTCTTCCTCCTCTTCTTCTTCTTAGGCTTCTTTTTCTATTTTTAATATACAACTTAATATAGATGTACATCTTATGATACATAATAGAACAACATATTCGAGTCACCAACAAAGTAACCTTTCTGAACTATGCTGATTAGCCTGTGTAATTTTTAAATTTGACTTGAAAAAAACCCTGGACAGTCATTTAAAGCAAAACATAACAACCCTTAAAATCATAAACAAAGGAAAGGATAGCATTTTTATTTGGGTCTGTGGGATAATTATTCTCACTCTGAGTTTTACTTATTAGGACTTATTAAGAAGTGGGGACATTATAAGATGTAAATTATACATTAATGTCAATTATAGTGAATAATCCCTTCCCTGATTGTTGGAAATATCTATTTTCCTCAGCCTTCTAGAAGGTTAAACTCCTCCATGTTAAAAGGCCATAATTAAATTATTTAAGCTCCACTGAAAAAAAAACCCTTTAGGTTTATAGTGGCATGGAGAAAGTTTTCAACATCATCTCTACACTAACAAAGAATGGAGGGTTTCAAAGTCCTTGCAGTTAACTGCTTAACAATCAACTTAAAAGATCTGGCTTTAAAAGTACATGCACAGACATTTATTGTCTCCAAGACTGGCATCACACAAGTGAGATCGGCTTTTCATGCTTTTGCTCCCACTCAGGGTACCTTTGACTATGAAGACCATTTATCACGGTCACCATTGTCTGACACTTTAGAGATCTCACTACCAACAGGAGCAGCGGGAGACTCCGGTTTAGAAGAAGAAACGGTTCCAAAATCATTTTTAAAGAATGTGAACCATTTAAAATTCTTTGTATTTTGACTTGTTCTATATTAGTAACAATGTCGGTGGCACTATTGTCGATGTGCTCTGAATACATACTTATTAAGGGGCAGCGAAGACATTAGAAGCTGCGACTCTTAAGGTTGGCCTCCTTTTGATTCTCTTGCCAAAGGGCTGTGACTGGAAGGCAAAGGGGTGGCTTTAGTTGTGCTCGTCTCCCGCGCATCTAAAATCGGTGGGCTAGCTGAGTCCCGCGGACAAGCTAAGGAGAAGATCAGTCTGGTACCATTCATGATACCTGGCCTTGCCATAATCCAACAATTATCAAACGATGAAATCCGGCAGGAAATTTAACAGCCGATAACTTTTTAAAAGCATTTTTAAATTACACAACAAATTTCACAAGATGAGTCAATGTAGTTGTCAGGACAAAACGAATCTCCGGCTAGAATATCTGCAGGTCTTTTGCAGTCTTTTGATAGCTGTTTTTCTGATCTTTCTTCATCCTTCTGATACATTACACTGGGAATAGAAGATCCTCATCTCTATTTTATCATGCTTTGTTGTCTGAAGACAACAGAAGGATGAATTTTTCCCCTCCAATTTAGAAAACAGAGCAATGAGCATAATGCAAGAATTTATTCAAAAAATTTGTATTGTAAAATTAATCCTGAAATGGTCCGTGGTCTAAGATATACAACCGTGACAGGCCAGAAGACCTGGGTGCTATTCCCAGTATTGTTGACTTACTGCAAAACCAGAGAGTTTCTTTGCCCTAGGGTCAGGATTGGAAGTTTATAAAATCTATATTTGCTATATTATCACTCGACCTCTTGCATTATTTTGGCTCCACTTAGATCTGACTTAACTAGGGTAATATTGGGTATAGTTTTCATCTTCCTTTTAGTAAACATACCATTGAGAGTAACTGCACATGACATTCTGCTCTATGGAGACAGTTGTCTTGTGATAGGTAGGCCCCTTTATTGTATACTCACCTCTTCTTTCATTAATGTCTTATCAGGATTTTGTCACTACCACACCACTGAGGTTTCTTTTAATAATGCCACCAGAAAATCCATATTATGAGAAATCCAGTGATCAATTTTATTTTTGCATCATCATCCAACACTTACCAGTAATGGACATAAATGATCTACCAGTTAATTCTCATTCACTTCACTCCTAAGACACCAACTCTTTTAGTTTTCCTCCTACTTCATTAAATGCACCAAATTATTATTTCCTATATCTCCTCCATTTCCTCACTTAAAATATTGTCAGGGCCAAAGCTCTCTCCTGCTTTCTACCCAACTCTCCTGGAGGCCTTCCCCTCTGTCCTTTGTGATTTTAAACATGGTATAATTTTACGCCAACTGTCAAAGCTTTATCACCATCCTTGAACTTTATATCTGAAAAAGCATTCGCATTATTTGTAAATCGAATTTCCGATTATTACTCACTCTCATGCTCCAATCTGATCCTCGTAGCTCTCCCCCATCTGAACAAACAGCACTATCACACATTCAGTTGCTCAGGCAAAACCCTTCAACAGTGTCTTTGATTTCTCACTTTCCTTAATACCCTTTATCCATTCAATCAGCAAGTTTTGTGGGCTTTATCATCTAAATATATCGAAATTCAATCTTCTCAACATCTCTACTGCTGGGAGCCTCGCTCAAGCAATAATTATCTCTTGCCTGGGATAATTATAAGTTTGATGTATTACATAATTATTAGATAATGTATTAGTCTTCTAATTGTTCTTCCTATTTCATTCATAACTCCTATAGTATATTTCCCACAAAGCAGTTAGAGATAAATTTTAAAAGAGAGAAAGTATGTATGATGATATCATTCCCTGAGTTTCCACCTCTGCCACTGATCAGGCCAAACCCTCCAAAGACTTCACATCATGAATAGCAGGCACAAGACGTCTTCTTGTAAAGACCCTGCATTTAGTGATTTCTGATACTTTTTCACTTGCTCATTCGCCCCCACCTAAAACACCTGGGCACTACTGAGGCTTCTTTTTTTTTTTTTTTTTGGTGGTACAGGAGATTGAACCTGGGGCGTTCTACCTCTGCGCTACACCCCCGGCCCTATTTTTTTATACTTTATTTTGAAACCGGGTCTCACGAAGTTGTGGAGGGCCTCACTAGGGAGAGAGAGAGAGAGAGAGAGAGACAAGGAGAAAGAGAGCGAGCACTGAGGCTGGATGTGAACCCGGATCCTCCGGTCTCCGCCTCCCAAAGTACTGGGATTACAAGTGTGCTGATGCTTCTTAATGGGCTCAACTCATCCCTACACCAGAGTCTTTACCCTCGATCTTCTGACCTAAGTGTAATGCTCTTTGCCAGATTCTCAGGTGACTTGCTCCTTCCCATCATCTCAGGTACAATTCAAAGATCACTTCCTTAAGAAGGAACTTCTTGACTGCTTTATTTAAAATATCTCCTCTATCCCCAGTCATTCTCTCTCTCTCTCTCTCTCTCTCTCTCTCTCTCTCTCACACACACACACACACACACACACACACCATAAATGTTTGCTGATTTTCTCCACAGAATTTAAGAATCTCAAAGGATGAGGTTGGTGTTGCTCCATGATGTAATTTTATGGCCTAGCATAGTTCTTGACACATTTGAGTTACTCAATAGATAATTGTTAACTAGTTATTGGAATCAGCGATAAAAATGAATTAGGTTGCTTTAGGTTTTGTCTAGCTATGTAGCCGATTAAGACAAAATGAGGAGGGAGAGTAAAAATTGTGATTAAATGCATAGAGAAACTATTCTCATTGAAAGTTTTTTTTGTTTTCATTTTTAGGCAGGGTTAGGAATGTAATATCATTCATCTAGCATGCTGTTCTGCCTGCCATGGCAACACAAGAAATATCTGTTTTTTTGAGATAATCTTTAAGATTTCAAAATCACTTACTTTCCCCATCACTAACAAAGCTAAGAATATGCTGCATCAGGAGGCAGTAAAGAAAAAAAAGGATAATTTGGGTTCAACAATTTCATTTTTGTATTGGATTCTCTTCCTTTTGTCTGAGTCACTCTGAGTGATAAAAGTCAGTCCTAGTGATACAAAGTTTCTCTTTTTTGGGATGGGTCTTGTCTGCAAAATTAAAGAATTAATTGACAGACTATAGGAAGGTGAGTAGAGGGGGGTATAAAGATTTACTTTAAGTCAAGGAATGATAGAAGACAAAAAGAGCTCCCCTGACTCGGAGAGAAGGGGGTCCCTGAAAGAGTATAATTGTTGAAACTCTTGGGAGGTGAACTTTTATCCCTTATTGTGGTTCCCCACCTGCTCTTTTGTGACTGTTCAGAATTGGGTTTGGAGGATCCGATGTCTTTTGCCCAGTTTCAATCCTCAATGTGAATCTGTATTCCAAAAGTCAGTGGGTCCTTGTAATCTCCTGGCGCCACTTGTCTGCTCCCTCATCCATTTTCCTTTGATTACTCTTGGGGCTGAAGCTTTGTATTATCTCACACTGTTATTGCTGTATCTATTAACCTTCCCTATTTCTGTTCTTTATAGAGGTGGCCTCTTTTAACCCTTCCTGTTCCCAGGTCCTCTGTCCTGCCTCACTTGGGAGTTGAGTCACTGATCAATTAGCTTGAGCCCCAACTTTACTGGGAAGAAGCTCCTTGCTAATTAATAAATCAATAAGGCACTGACAAGAACTATAGTGCACAACATAGACCCCGATATGTCCAGCTTCATTCAGTTGTCTATTGAGGAAGATATTTTTATATTTACAAAATTGCAGGTGTGATGGATTTACAAAGGGAAATTACATGGTTCCATGTTCTAATGGTCGTCTCTGTCTAGGGACAGTCCCTTCTTAATCCTTGAGGGTATAGGTGTCTCCTGCTGTCATCCTGCTTCTTCAGACTCTGAGCAACATGGGTTTCTTTCTGTTCTTTCAGTGTCTTAAGAGTTCCTCATTCATGAGAAAGTTATTTTCACCCTAGACCAATTATGTTCTAAGAACCCTAGTTATTGTACATCAAAATCCAGTCACAAGTTTTGCTGTGATTTCAGTACCCTAGAAATTTTCCACTAAACTGATACCTGACTTCTTGGAACCAGAGGCAGTATTTTTAAAAACTTATCATTAAATGCTCACCACCCAGTGGTGCTCAGAAAACATCATGTTCCAATCTTTATAACTAGCTCTTGACAGAAGCAATACAACAGAAGTAATACTTTTCCTTAATCAACTCGTTCCAGTTCTAGTCACTAGACTAGGGTAGATCACTGTTTAATTGCATGCAAATCAACTTAGTATTTCCCAAACACTGTGGAATAGTAACTTCCTGATGAATTTTACAAGGGTTATAGAAAAATGTGGGAGATGGTGAACAATTTCATTGAGTATTTTTACATTATTCAGGTTAGAGGAAAAGATGTTTAGGAATAATATTAAAATGAACTTGATATATTGGAACATGAGAACGTGTTATATAACGGAATGGCAATGAAGTAGGAATGGATAGTCTCCTTTTTTCATTTGGACAGTTTAAAGAATGCTGTTTTAATATTTGATAGATATGGACTTCAGAGCTTGAAATAAAAGAGAAAATTATATTTGCTTCTTGTCTTTTATTTTTAGATTTTTTTCAAGGCCTCCGTGACTTGTTATTTCTCAAGGTTAACATATTCAAACTAAGCTTCCCACCAAGTATTTGATTTATTGAAGCGCATGTAGCCTCTTACGGGGTAGAATTGCTGAACCTCTTCTAGTGTACATTTTCAAAGGAAGTGTGGTGAAGCAAAGCAAAAATTGTGTCTTTTTTGTGAATGTGAGTGCCAGCTCTCCTGGCAGAACACTTAGTTTCCAAGATGAATGTGCAATTGATACTGGATAGAGCACGTTTAAGCTTTTTACCCTCCTACAAAATAACTGAACCACATTGTGCTTTTAATGTATTTCTGTATCTGCTTTAACTTGAGGCATTGTAATCTATTGTCTGAAAACACTTTTCAGTATTTCATGTGTCAGAATGGGAAGATAATAGTTGCTTTGTTATTAATGAAACACACTAATTATGGGACATAATTATGTGACATACACTAAATATGGTACAAAGCCAGGTAAAATGTAGTATGCTATTAAAAAGCTAAGTTTAATATGACTTAATGAACTTATGACATACCTTTTTAAATGAGTACATTAAAAATTAAGAAACACTTAAAAATATGTTATGCTGACAGAATACATTGGGTCTATAGAAATTATCCAAATATCAGTCTCTATTTTAAAATAATGTAGCATTAGATTTTTATTTGCTTCATAGATTTACGCCTTGTCTCCTAATATCAGTATTTTTTAAACATACATTTTTGCACTAAATTATTATTCTGACTTCATTATTTTTCAGAGTAATTAAACCTTGTAGAAACCTTTACCCTTAAGTAATGAGACATTTAAGATACTGACTACTATTACTTCTATTCAAAATAATACTTCCTGTTCTCTGAGATTCTCAACAACAAATAATGTGCTTATTCTGTTTATATTAACCAATAAATATTATCAACACTATAAAAAACACAAAATCTTATGAAAAGATCTGTTTATATTAATATTCAGGAGTTAGACAAATTTCTCACTGTTATATTTGTGTACTTTGATTTTTAATGTAAAATTGTTTTCAATTAAAACTTTAACATGTTTTAAAGTAATCTATTCTCTGAAGTTCCTGCTGTGACATTAACTTATTTCATCTTTTTGAAAGTAGGTTTATTGTTTGAAACTGAAGAAATCCCTCAGATTCCCAAGTCAACTACTGTCGACATAAAATTCAGTGTTGAAACTCCCTAATAAAGTGAAAGGCTCACAGTCTTATTTACTCTTAAAAAAGAAGACTCACCTTTAATGATCTAAGATCAACAAATTGGATATATTTAACTACCTGTAAAAGCAGATAGATCTCCTGAACTACTTGAAAAAACCCTCTTTTGAACTCATTTTATCACCAGAATTTTTCTTTGTTCATTTAATCAGCTTGACTAAATTACTCTCCTCAATCTCCCTCAATCTAACCATAATCCATTTGGGTTTTTCATAACATGACCTTGAGTACTATTACTGAAGCGTTTATTACACATGCTCCACCAGGCATGAGGTCCATCTTCATATTCTATAGTTTACATTATGAGAATATAATCATTTTTATTTTTATAATATAAAATTGTGTAACATTGAGCATGTTTTGAAAGCACCCTCACTACTTACCCTTGCTCCTAATTCTTTATCTTATTAAAATGTTTCTATATCAGGCATTGACTTCAAATGTCACTAGTTATGATAACTGGTCACTAAAAATAGCACATTTCACCAGTTTTTTCTTTATTCTTTTTCAAAAACATTTTTTCCACAGACATAAATCTCTATTGAAGGTTTTTACATTTTTAAATGATTACTAGGCAGATGTAGGAGATATTTATGGCCCACTAGACCTTTGCCTAGAAAGTTTCTTATGAAACTAGTTTTTAATTTGTTTATGATGTGTTCATTAGTTTTTAGAAAATGATTTTCACATGAATAATGCCGATACAATTTAACTGAGTGAAAATATTTGAAATCATTAACTGAAATTTTCTAGGTCATCATATCTCATATCACTTTAAGGAGTGATAATTCCACCTTCATATTATAAACAAATAGCAATCCTTCAAAGCTGCTTGAGAAAAGATCCGGGAGAAGATGATTTATATTTTATAACAAAGGTAAATACTCAGTTTGTCTCATCCTCCCCACAAAAATTCACACTCAAATTTTATAGATAATTTATTGACTATCCTCGTAAACGAAACCAAATTTACTTTTGGATACATTCCATACATGGTTTTCTCAGTTCAGCATTCTTCTAGAACAACATTAGTCTATAGTTAGCTTTCTTGTACTTCAGACTACTTTCTGTTCCTTTTTCTGGATGCAGAATTATGGGGATCACTACCAAGAAAACAAAATCAGAACCTATCATATATTTAGTCAGCTCATTAACAATCATCAACAGAAGATTATTGCAGTTAGTTGTTTGGATCTATATTTTGAGACTTACTTTTCCTCAGGAGATTTTCTCTTCTATGAAGTCAGTATTGATTTTTTTGGTCTATAGTCATACTAAGTAATGTTCATATGCATTTTACAGTTTTCTATTAAAGCAAAATTTATGAGAACATGCTTCCAAGTTGAAACTTTGAAGATTTCATCATTATTATTTTTTCATGCTAAAATGATACCATAGTTTTCTGTGATGTAATCTTGCCGCTGCCCTTGTAGCACCTGTGCCATCCATGTGTGAGGTTATCACAGTACAGAAATAAGCTCACAAGAGAAAGACAACCCTACCTTTCCCCTGGGTTGTTCTCTGAACGACAAACAGTATATACAGAGTTGAGTTGTTTTGTTTTTTGTTTTTTTTGTCAAACTATGTAACCTTGAATTCATTGCTGCCTTCCTCAAAAATTTGACTCTCCAACCAATATTCTTGCAGGAGTTTACAAAAATATTCATACAAAATGTTCTTGCAGAAGTTTACAAAAATATTCAAAAATAGGTTCATTCCCTTGAGGAGGTCAGCAAAATACAGATGCCTAAGCCTCACTCATGGAAATTCTGATTCCATAATTTGGGGACAGGGAAGGGACAACTTCACATTGTAAAACCTAGAGTTGATGCTGAGAAATAAGGAGGATTTGAAGCCACTTTTCTAGGTACTTTAAATTACATTCCTGAATCATGTCAAAGAGTCTGAAACTCCCAATTGCCAGAGCATGCTGCAAATTTGATTTGAACTTTCTTAGCAGCCAAAACTCTGAGGTTGCATGTATCAGAATAGTCACAGCCACCCTTCTGCAATCTACCAAATTTACTTGTATCCACTTGGCCCAGGATGAGCCCTTGAGCATCAGAATGATACAGATGTACTGTTCTTTGAAGTAATTCATTATATGCGATAGTGTCTAGTCAGGATGGCAGAAACCAGATTCCCAAGCAATACCAAGACCTTCTTCCTACTGGATACAACTTTATTAACATCCCTATCAAACGTTCCCTGTTTCCCAGGAATTTAGCTCTGGCTCAAGTTCTCACATCATTTTGTTTGAATCTCTATTAGTAACTTTCATTACCCTGAGAGGTAGAGTTAGTCATGTGTTTCTTGGTCTCTCCTTTGGTTCTCCTCCTGATTACATGGGCATTGTCTTTTCAGCACTTATTGGCATCCATCATATAGCTTTTCATGATGTATTCAGTGAAAAGATATCCCTAGATCCCAAATACAAGCTGAATCCTAGTAGCATAAATGATATTGCTTAGTTTGCAAAGTAAATATATATAATCAGGTATAACAATTACCACCTTGTACTAGTTTTCTGTTACTGCTGTAACATATTGCCATAAACTTAGTGGCCTAAAAGCAACACAAACTGATTATCTCACAGTTGTGCAAGTCAGAAGTCCAGGTGGACTTGGCTAGTTCTTCTAGTTAGGGCCCAACAAGGCCAAAATCAATGTGTCAGCTCACTCTTATTTGGAGGTACTGGGGGGAAAATCTACTTCCAAGCTCATTTAAGTTGTTGGCATAAATCAGTTCCTTGCAGTTGTAGGCCTCGGTCCTGTTTGCCTGCTGGCTGTCAGCCAGGAGTCCCTCTTAGCTCCTTAGGACCACCTGTGTTTTTTGTCTTGTTACCTCCTCCATCTTCAAATCAGTAAGCATGAATTCTTATGATTCCAATTCCTCTGATTTCCCTTCCTGATGTATGTTTTCTGTCTCTAGCTTGAGATAATTTCTGTTAAGTGTTTATGTGTTTATGAACTTAGATTGGGCCTTGCAATCTAAAATAACCTCCTTATTTTAATTAATCCTTTAAAGTCCCTTTTGGCATGAAATACAAGATATTCATAGGTTTCAGGGATTAGGGCGTGGGCATATTTGGGAGTGGAATTTTGCCTATTAGACTTTTGTAAACCTATTAGCACTCTACTTCTACTTTCCCCTATCCATTTGATTTTTACCACTTTAACTCCTAAGAATTCCTACTATCCTACATCAATTGTTGATAGAGTTATATAGTCTAATTGTATTCAGGGTCTCCAGAGATCTAGAAACAATAGAATTTACAGGATAAAAAGACAGATGATGGATAGATAATAGATAGACAAGAGAGGGTTTATTAGAGGCATTGTGTCACACAATTATGGATGCTGAGAGGTTCCATGACAGACTGTCTGCAAGCTGGAGACCACAGGATGCCAGTAGCATGGCTCAATCCAAGTCATAGTCTCCCAGAACCAGGGAAGCCAATGATATGATTCTTAGAAATTCTTAGAATGAAGCCTAAGACCTAAGGTGCTGGAGTGTAATCAGTGTGAGTCCCAGGCAGGTAAAGGGTGTCCCAGCTCTAGGATGGAGAAAGAATTTGCCTTTGCTCTGCCATTTTGTTCTATCTGGGTCACCAGCTAACTGGATGGTGTATACCCACATTGAGGGCAGATCTTCCCCACTCAGTCCACTGACTCGAATACCAATCTCCTCTGGAAACTTTCTCACAAACACACCCAGAAATAACGCTTTATCAGCTCTTTTTAATTTGACAACTAAAATTAACTATCATACTAATGTTGGTGAAATGTGGCCCCTTTAGGTAGATTCTATATTCAGCTGGGAATTTTTTGATATCATAACCTTTCTTTCCTCCTGAAGACATATTGACTCTTTGGGACTAGTTTTCTTTCTTATTCTTGTTCTATACGAACCTTATCACTCTATGATCCAGAATATATTTGCTTCGTGTTTAATTAACTCTGCGCTTATAGCATGTCTTCATCTTAGAAGCTACAGAGAATATTTTTCTTAATTTATATAAATAAATATTTTTACTAACTTACAAGAATGAGTATGAGCAATTTAAAATATGTGAGCCTCTGTGGATTTAAGCTACAGTTTGTTTCCTTAAATGCAGAAAAATAAATGGTATATCAGGGATGTGTTTCATAGAGTTTACCAGAAGAAAACAATGCACATTTAAATTACCACTTCAAGATTTGTTTCATTTTTAAAAATAGGCAATGGCATTTTGTATGAAAGGCTGAGGTACTAAAACACATCCATTTAAAATAAAAGCATAATAGTCTCAAGCGCTGTATCTTATCACACTCACTTCTCACCAAAATATCGTGTTATGTACAGACAGCAGCAGTGATAGAATATAATGTCCGTGGAGAGTATTTCTTATGATACCATTGGGGACCAAGGCTTTATAGCACCTGCAGTCCTTTCTTGGTGAGCGTGATTTTAAGAATGATTTCTCATCTGTTCAGAAAGAGTTTTTTTTTTCAGAAAGTCTCAGAAGACTATTTCATTATCCTACCTTTTCGATGACTTTCCATAAAGGAACATAAGATGTGATTCTGTCTTTTAATATGTACCATGTAAAGTAGTTATCAATGATACATTAGTCATTTCATCCAGTGCCCCTGTGAGGTGGGTGAATGAATAATTACAGGTGACTTTCAGACAAGTGAAGATCTAATGTAGCCTTGAAGGCTTCTAAGTATGGGGTGTTTTGTCTGATGGGTGAGTAGGCATTGAGTCATTAGCATGACATTTGAGAGATCATTTGGAATTTGTAACTAAAATAAACCTGTTTTTCTTTGCCAGGATAATGGACTACTATTCTTACCTGTACTGCTGGATTTTAAATTTTTTCTCTCTTTATTTCAAGATTTATCACTTAATGGGTCTATTTTCCTCTAGGAAAGGACACCGAGTAGAGCTATCAGAAGCGGCAATGTTTAATAAAAAATATATTTTCAAAGCCAGGGAATGAAAAAAGTAAAAAAAAAAAAGGATGAATTTCTATTTTCTTTTCTATGACTATCTTGAAAAAATATACAAGTTCCAATGTTTAAATGTTTAAACCAGTTTTATAAAACTAACCTGCTCAATTATCTTTAATGAATCATTTATCCCATTTTTTACTGCATTAAATCTGTCCAACTCTGAGATCGTAAACAGTGTATGCTGTACATCTTCATATCACCTGATGCTCTGTATATAGGATGTGCTTGACATGTGCATAATATTATTTTTTAAATTTTCTTTTATTCATTAACCTCTCTCATTCTCCCTCTCTCTCTCACTATCTCAAAGTAGTGGAAAAGACAACGTCTCTACACCACAGAGGGAAAAAAAAAAAAGAAAAAGGTTGTTGTTCTCTGCCTTAGAAATTCTTTCTGGTTGAGCCACAGTCAAGAAAGGAAACAATTAACAATTTAGACAGTAAGGGATTGGGTACAAATAATCAACACATAAACCAGTGCAATGGATGAGAAGAATGGTAGGATATAGTTTCTCACTAGTTTAGGGTATTGTCTTATTTTATTCTAGCTTGTTATCTTTATTTCTTCTTCCTTTGGAATATCTCCCCCTTTATCTCTTCTATAGCATGTTCTCCAATTACAAAATTAACATCAGACCCCATAACAACAAGCTTTCATTTTAACCAGACCAACTGTTCTTTTGTCTTAGATATGAGACACTAGATAAGTATTATCTATCTATCTATCCATCTATCTATCTATCTATCATCTATCTATCATCTATCTATCTATCTGTCATCTATCTAGATTTATCAATTAAGTTTTGAAGATTAAAACTTCACTTTTTTAATTTTTCATCTTCTCATCATTTTCCTCATGCCTTTCTTAATTCTCTTTATGTTTTCAATGTCCTCCTTTAATTTGTCTTTCAGTTTTTCAGAAAAAAATTATGAGTAATTCATTTTTATGCTCCAAGGCCAAATCTATTTCATAATTAGCTCGAATAGTTATGCTAACCTGAACAGTCCTTGGGCATCCATTTGGTTAGGTGCTGGAAGCAAAAATGGTAGCAATTATATTTAGTATACAGCAGAATCAATCTGATGTTGGTCTAAACTTCTTTATTGTAGCAACACCTATGTGGAACTCAAGTGTTCTGAAGAAGCTGCACATTAACGATCCTGCTGACTGCTTGGCCTTGCCTGACTAGAACAGCAATTGCAGAGAAAGGGAATGGTGTAGGTTGAGAGCCAACATTATCTTTTCCCATCTTAGGCTTTTTAATAGTCATTTACTTGAACTTTTGTATCTTACCTAACATTCTTGTGACCATTAGGTAAACCTCTAGGAAATATTTTGTTAAGCTTAGCAAACCTCTAGCCTCCATCAACCCTAAAGCTAAGAATGCTATGAGATAGTATCTGAAACCAATAGAAAAGATTTCCCCACTTTGCTGTAGCGCCCACCAACCTATTTCTTGAGTGCATTGATTTATGACCTTCTTTATTCTGTGTCTATAAAAGTTCATGTAACCTCTTCCACTGCAGAACATGTTATTCAGGATAACTTAAATCTCTGTGTCCAGGCCACAGTAATTGATATTTGTCTCAGAATATACTATTTTCTTATATCCTTTATGGCAGGGTTGTTATTTTATGTTGACATCTGAAAGCAAGCTTCCATGAAAGTCAAGATACACTCCTAATCAGAGGATCAATTATCACAATGGCTCAGAGAAATAGATTTACTCAGAAATTGTATCATTTATTAAAGGAGGGGCAATGATGTTATCAACTACCATTTCAGGATTGGTTTGAACTATATTACACAGAACAAGACTGATGGGAAGAATGTTTAACATATCATCTGGTGGGTGGCATAAGACTGAGTTCCTCAATCAACAAAAACTACAGTTCATACATTGTTTTATTAATTCCTTTATTCATTCAACAAATATATATTGAACTACTAGCATGTGCCAGAGTGCTGTGCCTGTGCTAAGGCATTTTTCTTATGTGTAACTAGAATGAAGGAAGATGTGGGTCAAGATGTGAACATATAATCAAAACCCGCTGTATAACAACCATTACAGAATTTTAGAAGGAACACTGGGACACACAGGCAGAGTTGATTGCTAATGATTCAAGGAAAAATGAAGTTGGACAAGACCAGCTGAGAAATGCCCCGACTTCTGAGGCTGCCAAGGGACCTTCGATAAAACCCACTACATCTCTGGAGTTTAGTTATCTCATGTGCACAAGGAGGTTTTGAGTTTGATAAGAGGAAGCATAGCTACATTTATTGAACACTTCAAATCTGGCACGTGCTGTTCTAAGAATTTTATTATTTTTCCAACCAACCCATCACATAGGTGCTATTAGCATGCCAATTTTATTCTTGTCAAAACTGAGGCTCAGGAAAGTAATTTGGGCAAAGTCACCCCATTAGTAAGTGGTAGGGACATGATATTGTTAACTCCATTCTTCTATGAAACCTAAGTGAAAACTCTCACAGTGAAAAATTCCAAATTCATTTATGGAGAAAGCAACTGGAGAAAATTGTCTAAGTTTAATATAAAATAAAAAGGAGTTTCTTACAGTGAATTCACTGTTTATATATTTTTTGAAAAGCTTGTGTTTAGTTTCCATGGCATCCATGAACTTGTGGGGAACAGAGTGTACTTTCCGAAAGTCAGATGCTTAAATCCTTTTAGACTTCTGACATAGGAGTTAGAGCTAGAGGCAGAATAACTAAATTGAGAGTGGGTGGCAAAGGCAGTATGGGTACTCAACGCAGAAAATTCATGGCATTAAAAGATTTTCAAAGGCTCTTCTTGACTTAGTTGGTGTGATTGTTTCTAAAGCCATAAACTCACCACACGAGGTAGAATTAAATGAACCCACTAAACTGTCATCTTCTCTCCACTGAAGTCTGTCTGATGGCCGTACCTGTGCACATAGGTGCAGAACTAAACTCAACACCAATGGGAAATAAGCCTCAAGCTTCCGTTCTTCCTTTCCTTTCACATCTCCAGTAGTTCTTCTCATTTCCTATTTTTGAAAAATGAGCATATTCCCATGTACTTCATATTGTTTCCAAAGAAAACCTGTCTTTGCAGAGTCCTATTCAAATATAATGGTAGCATTTAATTTTCCCAACACGATTCAGAGGACGAGCTGTGCAAATGAGAAAGTGTTCACTGCTTAGCCAATGATACCATCAGAGCTGCACTCAGGTAACCTTTGAAACCAAGTCAGCTTTGATATTTTTTTGGAATATTTGTACCTGATTTTAAAAAACGTTTTGAGGAATTCATAAGTGAGAGATTTGTAGATATATTAATGAATGTTAGCAGTCTTAAAGATGGTTATTTAAGTTTCTGAGAAAAAACACTATCTTACTATGTAGGTTTCTAATTGCTAATACAGCTAATATTAAAAAGAAAATCATTAAGGATCAAGTAGTTTAACGATGCCATGACTTGTGTGTCTACCTTTTCTCTGCAGAAAATATGAAAGCCAGTTTCCTGTTGATATTCTTTCTGTGTGGGGGGAGGGGTACTGGGGATTGAACCCAGGGGCATTACCTCTGAGCTATACCCCCAGGCCTTTTAATATTTGTTTTAAAACAGGGTCTTGCTAGGTTGCTTCAAGTCTTGCTAAGTTGCTGAGGCTGGCTTAGAAACTGCGATCTTCCTGTCTCAGTCTCCCAATACTGGGATTATAGGCATGTGCCACCATGCCTGGTGATATTATTATCTGTATAATATGAAAATAACTTAGGCCTGTGATTTGAATAATATTAATCATGATTAGAATAAGAAAAATCTCTTTAGAATACCAGTAAACACATTAAAACTTATATTTGTATTTAAACATATATTTAAGACTTTGTGATTACTGAAATAACTATTTGAGTAATAAAAGGTATTTTAACTCTAACATGATACATTTCAATGGGAACTTCTGAAGCAAATAATACTGTCAATGCAAATAAAGACACCATTATACAGTGATTTGGGGTGGGATTAATTGTAAATTGTAATCCTTAAGGTTTTAAAGCCTATAATGTAAATGTAATAGTGCCTTATATTTGGAAAGCATTATCAAGATTCACAATTTATAAAGCATTTTATATGAATTACCTTTTTCTTCCTTAAAAGGCCCACTTAAGATAAATAAGGCATGAATTCCAACTTTCGTATCAAAGATGAGCTGTTTGATACTGAAAATGTGCTGTGCTGTGCTCATAGTCTGGCCAACACCTAGAATCCAGGCCTTCTGATTCCAGAATACCCCTCTGTTTGCACAAGGGACATGATCATCCTTTAATGGGTTAACAAAATCATTATTTATCAAATGAAGATTAAAAGAACATTTTTTCATGACTTGCTATTGCTGCATAGTTTTTTTGCTTTTTCTCCCTGAATCCTTCAGATCCATTCTTCATCTTACTTTAGAGACTAAATTCATCTCATGATACACCAAAGAAGCCAACCACCTGAAGGAAGAATCATTGATTCTAAAAGGTTACTTGGATGATTGAATTTAGTCAGTTCATTGTCTTATAGTTAAACACGAGGTGTGTAGAAACCTACAGCTGAGTTCACTAGAACCCCAATAAGTTACGACAAATCCATTATCAGTGAAACTATGCTGTTTAACTTCTTTGCCTTAAAGTTTCTCAACTATAAAATCAGGTCTATAATGGTACCTACCTCAGGTAATCCATATGAGAACCAAATAATTCATTCGGTATAAAGATCTTATTAATGTGCCTGGCAAATAGTAAGAACAATGCTTATTAGCAATTATTAACTACTATTAATGAATGTTATGATGATAGCATTTATTAACTGGTCCTTTAGTTAGTACAAGAATTTTTTAAGTCACAAACACTTAAGTAAATTTCCTCTTTTTTTTCTTCTCAATGTTCTTCACAATATCATTTTAAAAGACTGAGATTCTCAAACAACAAAGATAAATTTTATTAAGATTAAATAACCTCCAGGTTGGAGTTCAGAAAAGAGGGTCAGTGCTACAAATCCTGAGTGTGTTGTGGACTTGGATATTTTCAGACATTTTGACCCAGGAGCATCCTAGAAGTTTCAGACTCAGCACAGAGTGCTCTCTTGCTTCTGTAATTGGCACTTAGAGTGATAATTACATCAATCATGCTGTCAAGAAACATAGTATTTAGACCTAATGGGAAGAAAACAACTTATTAAGAAAAAATTCTGTTAATAATGTTAATCTTCTATATTAAGCCCCTGAGCATATATCAACAGAAATGTAATCTTTTTGAGGAACTAAACTTCTCCTCAGTCCACAATTCTGTGCATTGCATTTCCCTAACAGGCTCAGTCTTTTGGAAACTGACTATTTTTGGTTATTCATTTTGAAATGAAACTTCTCTTTTCAAGTATATGCAGTTCAGATAATAGATGGATTAATGGATAATTTTAAAAGGAGGAAAAGAGAGAGTGAGAGAGGGAGGAAAGGAAGAAGAAAGGGAGAGAGGAAGGAGGGGAAAGAGAAAAGAGAGGGAGAACTTAGAATTTGTTTGGTTATAGGTAATAGGAAAAGAACAAAAAACTTTGAGCTAGTTTAAGAAATAGAGAATTCATTTTATGAATACTCAAGTTCTTCACACAACCGAAGACCATAAACACATTTGAGTCGTGAAGACAGACTAGGGGGAAAATACCATCAAGAATCTTTGTTCAGATCATGTTAAAATATGAAGCAAGACTGTGTACAGTTCCTGGATTTATACCTCAGAGTCAGTCACCCTTTGAAGATTGACTTGACTCTTCTCTTTCTCAAAGGCCAAAATTGCCGAGGAAGGGATTTACTAGTGCAAGTTTAGTCCGAGGGGAGCCTCAGTGACCAAGGTGAGAGAGGAATGAGTGGTCGGTGATCGCCCAATTTGGGTGAGTTATTTGCACTTGAACTGGTCAGCTGTGGTCACGGCTAAGCTGTTTGCTCTTAGCCCTATCATATGAGACTACAGTAGAATAGTTGCTATTCTAGAGAAGGGAACCAGACTGGTCGCCCTAGAGCAATCCACTGAAATCCACCTGCTCATTACACATTAGCACAACAAAGGTTTACTGGGCCACATCTGTGTGCCAGGCAGTGTTAGGTGGTGGTGGGGATACAGTGATAAACAAAATAAGCACATTGAAATCAGAGAGCTTGCATCACCTCCATTAGGAAATGGTTTGGAAACATCATGGTAACTACTCCCATTCTTTTACACCCACCTCCAAAGAACTTAAACTATCCAAAGGATTTGTTTTATAAAGAAACTTGGAGGTAAAATTACTTCTTATACCATTGAATCTGAGCACAGGAAGAGATTTGGTTTTAATGCTATTTCTGGTTGGCCAGAGGCTGAATGTCTGCCAGGAATTCCCATGTTTCAATCTTAGTCCTATTTACCTCCTTTTCTTTCTCTCTTTTTTCTTCTTTCCTTTTCTTTTCTCCCTCCCTTCCTTCCTCTTCTCTCTCTCTCCCTCTCTCTCTCTCTCTCTCTCTCTCTCTCTCCTCTCTCTCTCTTTGTTCCTCAAAGGAGCAGTCTATTTCTATTCTATTTACCTCCTTTTTCTCTTTTCTTCTTCTTCTTCTTCTTCTTCTTCTTCTTCTTCTTCTTCTTCTTCATCTTCTTCTTCTTCTTCTTCTTCTTCTTCTTCTTCTCCTTTTCTCTCTCTCTCTCTCTCTCTCTCTCTCTCTCTCTTTCTCTCTCTCTCTCTGTGTTCCTCACAGGAGCAGTCTATTTCTATTTACCTCCCTTTTCTCTCTTTTTTCCTCTCTCTCTCTTTTGTTATTCCTTAAAGGAGCAGTCTACTTATATTTACCCCCTTTTCTTTCTCTCTTCCCCCCCCCTTCTCTCTCATTGTTCCTCAAAGGAGCAGTCTATTTCTATTTACTTCCTTTTCTTTCTCTCTTTTCTCTCTCCCTCTCTCCCTCTCTCTCTCTCATTGTTCCTCACAGGAGCAGTCTACGTTTGATTTGGTAATAACACTGGAGCCTGATTGGTTAGACTCTGAGAACCTGATCCTCCATTGTGGGAGGTCCTGCACTCCAGGCCCTCTGAGGAGCTCCAGATTGGGCTGAGCTTCCTTTGGGAAGTGAAGAGAGGACTAGGGGACAGAACATTTGACAGGCTGATAGAGTGGAATGTCAGTTAGGAGGTTAGATGTCTAGCTTTAACTCCTGAGAAAGGAAACTAAAACCATGGGTTCTGGTGAGGAGAGATCTGCTGACCTGACAGGCCCTGACAAACGTGAGGAAATGCCAGGCTCTGTGCAGTGTACTGAGACAGAAAAGGCTTTAGTAGCCAGGCATGGTGGCCCACACCTGCAATCTCAGTAACTGGGTGGCTGAGACAAAGGATCGAAGGACCAAGGCCAGCCTCAGCAACATAGTGAGACCCTCACCAACTTACCAAGACCCCATTTCAAAATAAAAAATAAAAAGGGTTGGGAGTATAGCTTGGAGGTAGACTGTCCCTGAGTTCAATCCCCAGTACCAAAAAAGAAAAACAAACAAACAAAAAAAGGCTATAGTATCAGAGTGGGAATACTTTGGAAGTAGCACTCAGTCAATAAAAGGAAATGAGATAAAGCCCCAGTTCAGCTAGGGAGAACCAGAGACTATTAAATATCTGTAGAAAGATCTGATTTGATTTCTTATACAGGGCACATGGGCATCCAATGCCTAAGCTGTCATCTATAAAAAACTGAAGTCCTAACAAAATGAAGAGTAAATAATTATTTGCTAACTTCATTTTATTCACATTTACAATCTTTGCCATTATGAGCAAAATTTTCTTAAAGGACGTTTTTAAGAATGCACTAAAAAAGTCACTGATAGTCTTGCTCAGTTAGTAGTTTGCAAAATGCCTGTGACTAATATAAGCTTAAAGTAATTTTTAAATCAAATACATGACGAGGTGAAAATATATATGAAAAAATGAGCGGACAAATACGGCCATTGACCAGTTTGAAATAGTCTCTGGTTCACAGAGGATAATAATAAATATGTTTAAATTGATTATGTCTTATATTTTGGTCAATTATCTTCTTTGGCAGTTGAAGATTAAATATATAATGTATAGGACACTCATCTTTTTAAAAAGAAAGTGATAAAAGTATCACACTAGACAAATTACTATAAATTTGAATGACATTTCCATTGTGAATAATGTACTTTGACACAGTGTATTATTATGCTTAATGAGAAGGAAAAACTTTTAAATTGCTCGCTACTAGCCGGGTGTGATGGCTCATGCTTGTAATCCCAGTAATTGGGAGGCTGACACCGGAGGATCCGGGTTCGCAGCCAGCCTCAGCTACTTAGTGAGGCCCTCTACAACTTAGTGAAACCCTGTTTCCAAATAAAGAATAAAAATAGGGCTGGGGGTGTAGCTCGGTGGTAGAATGTCCCTGGGTTCAACCCCCAGTACTGCAAAAATAAATAAATAAATAAATAAAAATAAATTGCTCACTACTTCACATATAGTAAGTACTCAATACATTTATTTAAATGAATTACACCGAGTTGTATAACAAGAAGCCATACACACCACGTTCTTCTTGACCCAAGCAGCTCTGAAAATGGAAATATTTTGCATATTGGTCAGTATTTCTGCATCCTGCATGTAGTCAAAAGATTGATTGTCTCCTCAAAATACTCAGCAGCAGACTTGTGAAGTGTGTGCCCCTCTCTATGGTATTGCTGTGTTTTGCTATAAGCAAAACTCTGTAAAATAAACACAACTCTCATTGCATTAGAGATGAGGTTGTCACCATCATTCTAGTTCATACACGGTTGATATTAAAAATAGGATTTTTCACATGGTAAGCAACAGGGAAATTACATTTCCTGGATTCAGGTCCCCTGCACAATTTCCAAGTGATGTAGCATCAAGAAGTTTGATTTTATGACAATGTGTTTACAAATATATTAAGGGTGGAATTTTCAGCACCCTGAATGGGAATTGAGATTCAGTTCTTGCTTATCATAACTGCGGATGTTTATCTCCAGTTGTCTCTTGGCAATATCATGAAAATGAGTCCAGTGTTTATTGTTGTTCCTCTTTGGTTTAAACTACCCACCCCCACACACGAAAACCTATTTAGATGATATTTTAAGTGCCAAAAGGACACATTAATTAAATGTTACAGAATGAATGTTACAGAAAGGATGTCATTCAAACAAAAGGCTTCAAAACAGAGTCATTTTTGAATACTGAGAAGCCCCGAATGAAATACAATATAAATTACAGCATCTCATCAAAACCAACACATACCTCACAAATCATTCAACAATTCTCCATCTCATAGCCTGAAATTAAAATGCATGTTTTTCTCTAAGGTCTAATCCCAGCTGTCTTATATTTTTGATGGGCAAACATTTTTGAGATATTACTTTATGTAACTTTCTGTTCCTGTGTTTTATGCAATTCTGCTTTATTATAAACTCTTTGTATTTGGCAATGCATAAAAATGGGAATTAGTTCACACACTAGAATTTTCTAAAAAGATACTTTAAAAATGATAAAATTAAGGTCAAGCTGGACATGTTGGTGCATACCTATAATCCTAGAAACTTGGGAGGCTGAGGCATGAGGATCACCAGTTTGAGGTCACATTGGACAACATAGTGAGACTATCTCAAATGAACAAAGAAAAGGGCTAGCGATATAGCTCAGTGGTAGAGTGCCCCTGTGTTCAATTCCCAGGATTGAAAATAAAAACAAAAATAGGATCAAGTCCATAGTAATCTTTTATTGGAAAATTTCCTGAAGTATTTAATTTTCTTAGAAATGAGGCAGGTTTAAGAACATTTGCTGATGATTATAATGTTTCTGAAGCCATTCAATAGCTTCAGTATAGACGGTTTTCCTGAGCCAATGCAGATATCAGAGAAACTGATGACCTCTTCTGTTGTTTCCACTTTATCTTGGATTTAGTTTAACTGATACTGTTTGTGCCTTTCTCCTTTCTACATAATTTGATTCCTAATTTACACTGTGTTGGGTCTATATCAGTAGTCAGGAAAAAGAGAATCAAAGTAAAAAAAATGTGTTTTCTCTACCTTCACATTACAAGTAATTTTCTCTTCTACCTTTCTTAATTTTGCTACCCTTGCAGAAAGAAATTTGAAAAACTACCAGGGAAATGTGTCAGCAAAAGGCAGGATCTATCCGTTTGAGAGTTAAAACTTTGATTTAAAGAACTAGCAGTTTATTTTGAGAAACTGTTGTGAGTTCAGGACCAACTCATAGTGCTGAGTGGAAGAAAGAAGAGGGAGAGCTAAAGAATTCTGAAGGAGCTGTGAGTCTTTTGAAATGGGTAGAGGTAGCGTATTCATCCATAAACAGGGAGAAACGTAAATATCTAAGTAGGAAAAAGAAAACTAATAAATGGGTCTCATGACTTGAGAAATAATGCTTTTTGGGGTACTCTTTATTCTACTTGGTTTTCATAGCCCTGAATTATGGATTTCCTCCCTGTATAACTAGAAGCAAAATAATTAGCATTTCTTGTTGTTGTTATTTTTCTCTTGAATGAGAGAGGCTTGGGTTTATATATCTGTACTTTGTACTCATTGTATAACTTTGGGCAAGTGAGCAAATCTCCTTAATGGTTGCATTTCGCATTGGGAAATAGAAGCTAAGAATATTCACCTTGCAGGGGGATATTGGAAGGAGGAGAGTACAATATATTAAGTGCTGAGCACATCTAAAAGTCTCATAAAAAGTAACTGTACAACTGGTATACAGGATGAAGACTAGAGGGAGGGCCAAGGTCAGCCTGAGGGTGGAATCTTTATCGCAGCCCCTGACACTTAATCAAATCAGAAATAGCTGATTGTCCGGGAGAGCCTGCGTCTGGTTGACAGAATAGATGGGCAGAGGGTTCTGACCTGGGATCCAGGGTTATATGCAACGGTGTCACTAACCTATGCCTCCAGAGCCTACAGTGAGAGATATTAGAGGCCTAGGGAAGCTGAGTTACAGCCCAGGGCACAGGCGGCCAAGGAGAAAGTCCAGCCTTGAGAGCAGACTGAGCGTGCATCAACAGGAAGCCAAAGGCTACTGGCAAGCACGAACTGACCAGGGTCAGCAAGGCGGTGCACTGCAGAAGCATCAGTAAACCTTTCCCTACCAGGAAAACAAACTTTTATAAAGAAACGAAGATAATCTAGCATGCTCTGAAAGGCCCTCCATCATCTTGCTCCAGCTTCCCTTGATAATCTCACCATGAGCCATTCTTTCCTTCCTCTCTGAGCTCCAATCACACAGGTTTTCTTTAAGGATGCTGAGCATAACATATCTTATATTTAAGGCTTTTTGTTTGTGCAATATAATAATACATAGTTAGAGCTTGTTAGCCAGAGTAACTTATTAGCTAGAGTGACTCCATATTTGTTACTCAGAATGACCTCAAACATGGCCCTAAAACAGGGAAGTTGGCTTTAAAAAAATTAAACCAGGACATTGGCAGGATAGTTAACGGATTGTCGTAATAACATATTGTAACTTATTGTGTTATTGTTATCTTGCTAACTGCCTATTCTTGCCTTTGTACTTTTTGATATGCTTGTCTTGCTTAACGTACCTGAATACTATGGGAACCATAGAGGCTTCCCACCCCCTGCTATTGAAACCTGCCATGGGAACCTGTTTCACCCTGAGCTTGTATTGTATCTTACCCTATATAAGAAAATGCTGGAGGACAGTCAAGTACTGTACTTGGCTCTCATGCCTGTGTAGTCTTACTGGCCAGTAATAAAGACTTTCATTTAACACCTTTGGTGGTTTGATTGGTCCTGACTGGGACGCTACCTCCCAACACAATAGTTACACATGCCTGCTCACCTTTGATCTCATTTCAATGCTATTCTGTGCTCAATCCCCTAGCTCCTCCAATATAATACAGTATCACTCTGTACTTCTCCATATTGTCAATAATAGTAATTTAAATGACTGTCTAATTGTTCATTTAAAGTTTCTTAAGTTACTTTTTTATTTTTAAGAGAGGGATTTTGCCTATCTTATTCAGCCACGGCATCTTATATAGCATGAGAAATTAATCAGTATTTGTTAAACGAGTGAATGAATAATAATCAGACAGACAGACTTAAGAGCCTTAAATCTAAGACTAAGAGCCTTAGCAGCAACAATAGCTGAGGATCAGAGGAATCCATTACCAGGGACAGGAGAGAAAGAGAAAACGGAGTACATGGGAAATGGAATACAACCAGTCTACCCAATGCTAGAAATTTATCCATCTATTGGTGAAATGCTTTGAAGCTTAAAAATCCTGCACTAGAGTTAGGCCAAATTTAATTTCAATGAAAAGAAATCTGTGCGTGGTTTGTTTTTATGCTGTCTTGCTTCTTTTCAATTAGTATTGCTTGGTGATTGCTAACTTCTGATTCAAATAAATTTTAGTTTTAATAAAAGCAGGCAATGAACTTTTTAGTCATATCTTTGGCGATAATGGTACCTGAATTAAAGCTATATGCAACCCTCACTAGAAGCCAAGCAGATACCAGTGCCATGTTCTTGGACCTCAAACACCACAAGCTAAATAAACTTCTTTCTCTTATAAATTTACCAGTCTCAGGTATTTGGTTATAGCAACAGAAATGGGCTAATAATTATTTTTTATGATTACATGGCTTTCAAAGAGACTACATTTTTCACTTATTTCTAGCTCATGACCAATTATAAAATAAACAAAACTTACAACTTTGCAGTAAAGAGTTAGACAAAACTCAAGGAGTTCAATTGCCAGAATCCCCAACTCTTTTATATTCATCAATTTTTAAAATTTTTTTTAGTGGAAAAGCTTATGTAAAGTAATATGCACAACACCTAAGTGACCGTTAAGACTTCAGATAAACATATACACCCATGTAACCTATACCCCTATTAAAATAAATCCATCACCCCCCAACATTCCTTCTCCCATGCTTTTTCATAAATCTTCCCTAAACTCCAAAGACAAACACTTGACTATTTTTTCACTCTAGTTTGCTTATTCTAGAGATTCAATAAATGTAACCCCACCGTAAGTACTCTTTCATGTCTAACTTGCTTCATGCAGCATAATATCTATAAAATTAGCTCTGTTGTTGCTTATAGCAATCATTAATTAATTTTTATTATTTATTTCACAATTTGTTTTCTTCCTCCTGGTGTTGAGATATGGATTGTTTCCAGTTTGGTGCTCCTAAAAGAATAAGGTTGATATGATAGTCTTGTCAAAGGTTTTTATTGAATACATATTTTCTTTTCTTTTGGATAAATAGTTAGGTGTGAAATTGTTGGGTTATACAGACATATGTGCACAACTTTTAGATTCCCACCAGCACTTATGAGTGTTCTGGTGTTACACATCTCCTTGACAACACTTGGTATTGTGGCTTTAATTTTAGCCATTCTAGTACATATTTGGTAATATTTCACTTTTTTGAGCATTTTCCTGGTGACTAATTATGTTGAGTCCTTTTGTGTGCTTACTGACCAGTTGAATATCTTCCTTTCAAAGTGTCCACTTTGGTCTTTTTTCCTTTTCTTTTTATTTTCTCCAGTTGTGTTGTATCTTTTTATTATGGAACTTCAGGAGTTATTTATATATACTCAATGAAATCCATTTATATATATATATATATATATATATATATCAATGGATATGAATTGGATATCAATATATATAACATTGGAATATATATAGCAAATGTTTTATCCTAGTCTATGAGGCTTGCTAATTCATTTTCATAATTAATGCATTTCGATGAGTATCATTTTGCATGTTGATAAAGCATAAGTTACTTTTCTTTATCATTTCTTTTTGTGTACTCTCCACAAACTCATTGCTTACTTATAGATTGAAAAGTTACACTTTTTCCTAAAATCTTTATAAATTTAGCTTTTTCTCAAATGTTTACCCTGAATTCAGTGCTCTGCTTTGCAGTGGGCTGCGTGGATACCCAGTGGATACTCTTTTCATGTCGGTTATTATCAATGAAACTGAGCAGCCCTGACACTTGCCACTCCTTCACTCCATTTTTGCCTTTTACCCTTTTAGTCTAGAGGGAAGAATTTAGATACAAAGTACATAGGCTTTAGAATCTAGTCATAAAGGAAAAATCACTCCTTACTTCAGAGAGAATGTAACGAAGAATTGCGTATGAGAGAAGCAAGAGTTTACCTGAAGGTTAGTAACTACGGAAAGCAGAGTCAGAGAATCAATGGAAGCAGGACTATCCCAGCTCCTGAGAAGTCTTTTGCTAGAAGCTCCTGTTGTTGGAGCCAAGGAGCAAGAACCTGCTCACGGGACCTCTACTACTTCCTGAGATCAAGAATGCTAATCCTTGAGCTGGGTGTGGTGGTGCATGCTTGTAATCCCAGTACTTGGGAGACTGAAACCAGAGGATCCAAGTTCGAGGCCAGCCTCAGCTACTTAATGAGGCCCTCTGCAACTTAGTGAGACCCTATTTCAAAAATAAAGAATAGTGAGGCCCTCCACAACTTAGTGAGACCCTGTTTCAAAATAAAAGAATCAAAAAATAGGGCTGGGGTGTAGCTCAGAGGTAGCATGCCCCTGGGTTCAATCCCCTGTACCACACACACACACACACAAAGTATGCTAATCCTGTTAGGCATGGCAGTGCAGGCCTGAATCCCAGTACTTGGGAGTCCGAGATCAAGGTTTGAGACCAGCCTCAGCAACTTGGTGAGGCTCTCGGGAATCTAGCGAGACCCATTTCAAAAACAAAAAATAAAAAAAAAAGAAAGAAAAAAAATAGGCTGGGGTGTAGCTCAGAGGTAGAATGCTCCTGGGTTCAATCCCCAGTACCACCACCACAACAAAAATCCTGCCCCATTGCTGCCAAAGATGAACTTGAAAATAGAAACATCAGAAGTTTCTCTTCTCTTCCTCCTTTCTTTCAGTCTCTCACCTGTGCCTCTTGTTGACAGAACAGAAACAGAATCTAATTTTTATAGGAGTCCAGGAAATATCATCTGTGGGTTTCTAGCCACTGACGTACAGAGAAGAGCACATAAAGACAGGAATTTAGCTAAAAGCACAGAAACAATTGACCGACATAGAAGGCATCAAGACCTATCTCATTAACTAGCCTTTGGGGCTGAAGGACTCTAAGTCCACACTATTGTGTTGATGTGGGTGACTGGTAGATAGCACATGTTTGAAGACTTGCCATGTCTCCCTTAAGATTCTATGTAGCCTGTTTAAAGCCACGAACCAAACAAAAGCCTCAGAATATACTATTCTTGCCCTTCTCCTCCCACAAAATATAAATCAGGACATAAATTGAGAGCCATCTGTTGAGGAAATCCTGAGTAAGCAGGTTCCCAAGGTCCACCCTCATCTATATTCACAGCTCCAGGGCTTCTCTGGGGTTTGAGGTCATTGAGCTGCTGACTGGAGCAATCCCGCTGCCTGATGTGGCCAGAAAATGTTTGTTGAGACAAAAAGTACACTACAAAGCGCCCTTCCCATATAATTGCACCAAATGAGAGAAACCACAAGAATGAACTAATTAAAAACATCCCAGGGAGAAGAAGCCCTCCAGAATGGTGGCATAGGCACTGTGCAAACTCTTCCCAGAAAAATAACCATAACAGGTAGAAATTAAAAACAAAACCAAAAACAGATCTCAGGAAACTGTCTCAAGCAAATGAATAACTATTTATGCAAGAAAAATCGATGGAATTTTGATGAAAACAGGGAGAGTCTGTGGCATTTGGGCCATGACGAGCCCCCTTCACTGCTCCAGCTCAGAGCCATGGAAGTCTTACTCAGCATGTTCAGTCAAGAACATGGAGCAGCCTAAGGGGTCTGACTTGATTTGGAACAAAATATGGGGAAGTTGAAACCTAAAGGCACTGTGGACAGAATGGAGATTTCAGCTAAGTGGAATCCTTAAAGGGTATAAACAAGCCTCAAAGACTGGCCTAAAACACTGTTCCTGCAAAGAGGCCAAACATTACTTCAATTATACTGTGGAACAATTTATGCTTCATGGCACTGTTGGAAACAGGAGAGCAATTAGCTAGCAGTTAGTGAAGTCTAATATCTGGGTGTGATACCAATACAAAGACCAGCCAGAAACCTAGAGGCAGATAAGGAAGATCAGGGAAAGTCAGCAGGTTTAGTTAAAACCACTGTCATCCCAGGGATGGGAGGAGGTGATCAAGGTGACCGAGTTGCCCAAGGACACACCTTCAGAGAAGCACTGTATATGCTGAACACTGAAGAATCAATGCACCGCCACAGACAGACCCCTCAAAGAGATGAGAATTGAATTGATAGAATTGAATGGCGAAACAGGCAATTCAAATATAATAGTGGGAAACGTCACCCACTTTCAACGATGGATAGAATAAGTAGGCATAAGACAAAGAGATATAAAACTTGAACTGTACTATAAATCAACTAAACATGACGTACATCTCTAGAACACTCAATAACAGCAGACTATACATTCATCTCAAGCACCTGGGTCATTTTCCAGGATCATCTACTACGCCATCAGACAACTTTTGGTCAATTTAAAGGGATCCAAATCATACAAATTATGCTCTCTGCTCATGAGAAAATGAAATTAGAAAAATTAGAGATATTGTAAATTCAAAAATATATGAAATTAAGCAACACTTCTAAATAACCAGTGGGACAAACAAGGACTTACTAAGGAAAATACTGTGTGATGAATGCAAATAAAAGAAACAACATACCAAATCTTATGGATGCAGCTAAACAGTGCAAAAAGATACAGTATGCAGCTATAAACACGTATATTTTAAAAACTAAAATCAATAATAACCTCCTTATTTAGGAAACAGAAAAAAAGAAGGACCAACTAAATTTAAAGTGAGCAGGATAAAGAAACTGATAATAGTGAAATAGCGAAAAGACGTACAAATAAAAATCAAAATCAAAGCTTATTTTTCATTTTTAAAAATTCTTAAAATTAACAAACCTTTGAGGTAAATTACCAAGAAAAAAAGAGACTCATATTATTATAATTCAGAATGAAAGATTTACATTTCATTCACACTATGTAAATGAAAAGGATTATGAGGAAATAATATAAAAAATTATACCAAAAATAGGTTACATAGATGAAGTGTGTAAATTCATGGAAAGATACATAATATCAAAACTAATTCAAGAAGAAATAGAAAATCTGGATGGACCTCTAATACATTAAAAACATTGATTAGATAATTTTTTAACATCTCATTGGCAAAAACTCTCAAAGCCAAATCCTTCACTGGTGAATTCTTACAGACATTTAAAAACTTAGTGCTAATTCTTCAAAAACACTTTCAAAAATAGAATAGAAATACATTTCTAATTCATTCTATGGGACAAGTATTATGCTGATACAAAAATCAGACAAAACAATTACAGCAAAAAATATAGACCTATATTGCAGATGAATAAGACCAACTTTATAAAGTGGCAAAATCCCCCAAAGTGATCTACAAATTTGACAAATTCCATATAAAATCCCAATTGACTTTTTCTCACACACACACACACACACGCACACACACACGCACACAATGGTGACGTGGGAGGGGAAAATGGAGGCTTGATGAGAGACACACTTTACATCATGCTATGTCCATCTATGAGGTATCACTACCAATCTCACTGACATGTACGGAAGGGGGCTGGGAACCTGGAGGGAGACACCAAGTGCTGTGCATGTGTATGTTCATATCACTTTGAACTTCACTATGATGTATAATTACATTGCGCCAATAAGAGTATATTAAGGAAAAGAACAAAATTATGTTATTTCCAGGAAAATGGATGGAAGTTGAGAGTATTATGTTAAGCCAAAAAAGCTAAACTCAGAAAGTCAAGATTCATATGTTTTTTCTTATATCTGGAAGCTAGAGAGAAAAAAGAAAAAAAAAGTGGGGAAAGAAACTCATGAAAATAGAAGGAAGACCAGTAGAGTAGAGGAAGGAAACCAGGGGGAGTGAGGAGGGCAGAGGAAGAAGAGGTGGTAGGAAATGAAATCGACCAAATTATGTTATGCAGATGTATGAATATGTCACAATGAATCCTATTATTATGTAGAATTATAATGTACCAATAAAAAGTTAACTAATAAAAATTAAAACATTTTAACAGTTCTTCAGAATACTAAACACACATTTATTTTAAGGCCTTCGCAATTCCATTCTTTTTATACCCACGGAAATTGAAAATGTATGTCTGCACAAAATTTTGTTCCTGAATGATCTTTTTGTGTGTGTGTGTGTGCTATGGGGACTGAACCCAGGGGCATTCTACCCCCAAGCTATATCCCCAACCCTATTTTATTTTTTCTATTTTGAAACAGGGTCTCACTAAGTTGCTGAGGGCCTATGTTGCTGAGGCTGTCCTCAAACCTAGATCCATCTGTCTCAGCCTCCCAAGTACTGGGATTATAGGTGTGTACCACCAGGCCCAGCTCTTGAATGTTCTTAGCAGCACTGTACACAATTACCAAAATATAGATACAGCAAAATTCCATCAGCTGATTAATTGAATATACATTGTTTTGTATCCATACAGTAGAATTATTAAGGAATAAGAAGGAATAAAAGGACTGACATGTGCAACAGTATGGATGAAAACTTGAAAAATATGTGTTAGGAAAAGAACAAAGCCGCAAAAGAAAGCATATTGTATAACTTCCATTATATAAAATGTCCAAAATAGACACATGCATAGAGATGTAATGTAAAACAGGTTAAACAGTTGGATTTTAAGGTATTTGGATTATATCTCAATAAAGCTTTAAAAGCAAACAAAGAAACATTGGGAAACTCCATTTATTCCCAAACATTGCAATGCTTTTCTTGGCTAGTCTCATTGACATAAAAGCTGGTAAGAGCCATCATGATAGGTACTCATATAATATATATATTCAAGTAATGCTACTTAGTAACTATAGCAACTCAATGAAGTAAGTTTACTATAACCCCTGCTTCGTAGATGAAATAACAGAGACCAATGAAGTCTAAAACCATCGGTCAACTTTATGTCATTATTAAGTCCCACAGGAAGTTCTCGTTTTGAACCGTGAGGTTATACACCCCATCCTGTCTCAAGACAGGACATTTAAATGCATTTTACTCTAAAGGTCCAACACCATGGGATGTTGTATAGAATGTTTCTCTTCCTTGGGAAAAGTTCAAAATCCCACTCTTTGTAATATTACAAAGGAGGTTTAGTATTTTGTCAAGTAGTATGTTTATAATATTAAACAACCATAGATTGCTTGTGAACGCTTAACTTTTGGGTATGAAGGGAGGTGTGATGAGCACATAGTTCAAACAATTCACAGTACCGTATGCGTTATCTTTTTTCCCCCCAAATAGGACAACTTATCAAAGGCACTGATTTCTGAGATATCTTCATGGTGTCTGTTATCTATGCAATGGTGCACAGCTTAGGTTTCAAACACACAGATCATAATATTGAACTCAAGTGCCAAGAAGGAATTATCAATACCAGCTAATGATATCAACAAAATGAAAAGTGAATCACTAGCTCAGATGATGTGCTCTTACAAGTTGGTGCCCAATTGGTTTCAGGTTTGCTTTTAAGTAGGATTACTCAATTGACAAAACCCAAACAGTATTATGTATTGGCCTTCAAGAGGATGTTAAAATTATATATATATATATATATATATATATATATATATATAATCAATATGAGCATGGTGGTACACATCTGTAATCCCACTTGGGAGACTGAGACAGAAGGATTGCAGGCTCAAGGCCAGCCTCAGCAACTTAGGCAGACCCTCCATAAACTAAGCAAGATTCTATTTCAAAATAATAAAATAGAAAGGGCTAGGATATTTCTTGGAGGTAGAATTCCTCTGAGTTTAACCACTAGTACCAAGAAAAAGTTATACAGATCAATTATGCCTTTGCAGATGAAAAAAAAAGTGACAGCTCAAGAAATTATGCTTTATCCGGTCAAAAAACTTAGAGAAAAGCAGACCGAGAATCCAAGTGTCCTGGTTCCCAGCCCAGGTGTAATGTTACCATCCCCCATGAAATCTCACTGGACTCAGAACACTGACTTCACCTGGGCACATTCAACCTTTATTTATACTTGACAAAGTAGGGAAAATATCGTTATCTAATGGAGTAAAAGGAATGTTGGTTAGCGAGCATTTTATGAAGATTTATTAATTTTGTTCCAGTTGATCTTGTACTCCTTTAAATATTGCTTGCCTCCCTCTTTCTCCAGGGAACAATTTTTCCCTGGCTCTCTGTGTGTAGTCCCAAACCATACATGTTTATTTAGTGATAAGGTAGAAATAGAATACAGCAAAATATTAGAGGAAAGAATGTCATGAAAGAGCATTGGTGCAATCAAGAAAACAGGATGATAAAAGCCTTAAAAGTAATATTCTCAACATTAAGAGCAAAAGTTCATTTAAAAATAAACTTAGAAATTTAAACACAACCCTCTGTTTTTTCCAACAGTAAAGGTGAAATTTTACCAATTCCATTACCAAATATGACAGGGTAACACTGCTGTAATATTACAACATCCGTCTTTAAATTCTTGAAGCAGACAGTAATTTATTAGAAGAAACTGTTTACATTACATGATGTTAGGCTCTTTGGCATTAATTTTGGTTAGCTTTGGCATCAGTCCCAACTTACAGAATTGAACAGGATATAACATTGTAAACTCTTATTTTCTAGAAGTTTTGATTTTTAAAGACATATATAACATTCTTTTGGTCGCTACTTTCTATTTGTTTATGAATCCTTTTATATTTTGAATGCTTTGCCTCCCTAGCTAGATAATTCCTCTTTTTCTTAATCTGAGTATGGTTAATTAATGATCACTAATTAGCAGAATATGCCTCTGATACAACCTGTAGTCACTTATTTATTTAATTAGTAGAAACGGGCTCTGATCTTAGAATCTGACAGTAAGCGTATTATCTTGAATCCAATCCAATAGGAATAGTAAAATGAAGAAATGATTTTAGTAAAAATCAAAAAACATTTTGGCAAGCTATCTCCACTCTGCATTTGAGGTTTCTAGTTATTTTCCCAAATGGAAGAGTTGTAAGACACCAGTCATTCATTCATTTGTACTGTCCTTGATCCAAACCATTAGGATTCGCATTATCTCATATCTGCTGACCTGCTTCTTACCTCCAACCTTCATAAATGTTGAAATCAAGTCGAAAATAATCAGAAAATATGAATGATGAATGTTTTCCTTGGTCTTTGAAGACATACATTTAGACTGTGGTTTAAATCATATATATAATTGTATATATAACTGGGCATGGTGGCACATGCCTGTAATCCCAGTACTTGCGAGGCTGAGACAGGAGGATCGCAGGTTCGTGACCAGCCTCAGAAACTTAGCGAGCCCTCAGCAACTTAGTGAGACCCTGTTTCAAAATAAAAAACAAAATAGGGCTGGAGGTGTAGCTCAGAGGTACAATGGCACTTGGTTCAATCCCCAGTAGCACAACAATAAATAAATAATAAATTATACATATACGGTGTATTTTTGTGTATAGTCACACACATCACATATATGATTTACAGATATAATTTTTTTGTGGTACTGGGGATTGAACCCAGGGGCATTCTGCCTCCGAAGTTACACCCCCAACCCTATTTTTTTATTCTTTATTTTGAAACAGGGTCTCACTAAGTTGCGGAGGGCCTCACCAAGTAGCTGAGGCTGACCACGAACCTGGATCCTCCTGTCTCAGCCTCCCAAGTACTAGGATTACAAGAGTGCACCACCATGTCCTGCATAATATTATTTTAATAAAGTTATTCATGTTTATTATAGAAAATTCTGGAAAATACAGAACAATATTTTTAATCATCTATACTTTTACCATTTAGAATTAATCAACCTTAATACTTTTATTTCCCTCCAGCCTAAACAAATATCTAAAATAGGAGTTATATATTTACTCTTCATGCTCATTATAACCAACAGGAATTGCATTATTTGCCACAAAGTGAAAATAATATAAAGATCATTTTCTAGTATAGCAGCCAATTAACAGGATGAGAAGTCCAAGGGTAGCAGAAAGCTTGCTCTTTATGAATTTGAAGTGGCATGTTCAGTTTAGACAGATTAATTAAAACAACCAGGTACATGTTGTTATCATATTCAATTCACATCTTCCAGTATTAAGGTTGTATTAGGTTTATAAAATGAGGAATTAATCCAGAGAGGTGCTAATTAAATGTAAATAAAGGCCATTATGAACTTCTCAATGGAACTCAGTTGGCATTATTATATTAAATAAAAGTGGTGTCAATCAGATGCCCAGGTGCATGGCTTCTCTTAATTTTCAGCTTTAGGTTTCTCAAAGAACCATTATTGATTAGATAAGTTTAATTACATATTTATATAAAGGTTTGCGGACCATTTTCTTGGATAGTGTGGAATATGTTTTAATGTAACTATTTATTCCCTCAAAACAAAGGTTTGTTTCATCAACAAAATGACTTTAGACTATCATTCATATCAAGCTATTCATTTCACTAAAAAATTCCTGGAGTATAATTTCAACTATGGATCTTTTCCAGGAAAGTGATCCAAGCATATTTCACAGTTTACAAATGTGTACTATGAAATATACTCATATTCTTCTTTCTCATTCAATTTGGTTTGACCATATCTAAGTGTCTCTAAGTATTAAAAATAAAATGTCCTTATCAATGTAATAGATACATGATGCAAAATTCCTTTTTGTTCTGTGAAAAAGAAAATAAATGACTTAAATGGTAGAATTTTAATCTTGAAAATGAGTACTTTTGAAAAATATTCTTGAAATATTATGATTGATAATTATTCATTAGCATGGGCTTCATAGTATAATAATTTATTTGGCATTCTTCAGAAAAGTGAGATATTGCAGTTTTAATTGTTCTGCTCTGATTTAACTTTTTAATATAGCTTATGCTGAGAATATGGTTGATTACAATGTTGGAAGAACATGAGAAGATTGGCCTATCATCCCACATATCTGAGACTCAAACTTTTAAATACTATGTGGCTTCTCTAAAAATCCATGAGTATACTTAGCTGTTGGTGTAAGCCAAGTTAGAGTTTTGCTTTAACTAAATTAAGTAATTTTCATACTTCTTAACATTAAAGTTCTGAACCTTAAGAACTTTTTGAACATAAGCAGCCAAATACCAATCCTAGCTACTAATACTGGAAGTTCTTAGCAAATGTTCATTATTTTGAATAAAACTTAGAAAATACAGATAAACTAACCACTCTCAAAGAATTTAAATTTTAGACAATGAGACAAAACAAAACAAAACAAATAGCAAACAAGCAAAGAAAAATCCTGATGCAAATGAAATCAGAAATGTTATTAGAAAACTTTCTTAAAACTGAAGCCATTATATTACTCCAAAGCATTAGGAAGAAAACTTATATTTGTGCTGTGTTTACCCCCTCCAAAAGTGGAACTAATTATCTATATGCACTTGAACCAGAGGTTTTTGGAACTGAAATAATAACATCATGTCTTGTTATTGGAACAATATATCATAAGACAACAAACACAAAGCTAATTCTCTGTGGAATAATACTTTCAAGTTGGAATTTATGTTATATTAACCTATTACTTGAGAGGTTATACATGATGGTATTTTGCCTTTAAAAGTATTTGACTAATGTGTGCTTACTAAGTTAACTATGCCAATAGAGAAAATATGTAATATTCTTTCTGTTACAGACTCTGTAGGATTTTTCTCAGTCAGATAAACTAACAAGTCTAATTTCTTCCAAGTCTATAGGACATTTTAAGCCAAATAAAACTATCAATAGCATGTCTCTAAGCCCAGGGCTGGAGATTTTGGCCCAGTCTTCAGACAAGGGGAGGCCAGTTATGTTGTTTCCCCGGGGCCTTATGTCTTTCCTAAGCCCATTAACGAAAGCTTTACCAGGCAAGGAAATTCCTCACTCAGTGGAAAAATTCAAAATCAGGGATTTTTCAGACATCATAGTAATGTTTTATCAAAGATTATAGGCATGTGTTTCTGATGGTAAACAGCTTCTTTTTAGAGCAGTTAAATCTAGGTACAAATTCTGTTCCTGCTACTCACTAGGTGAATTCAGGCAAGTGGTTGAGTCCCTCTGAAACATAAGGAAAATAATAACTACTGTTTAATGTTATTGTAAGAATAACATATAACTGCCTAGGATGGTGCCTGGCATACAAAAAGTGACAAGTAAATGGAACCCATGTTTTTAAGTGATGAATATATAAAAGGAATGTCATAATTTGAAAGAGGAGAAATAGGCCATACTTTCGTGCACACGTTATTAAAAACATTAACAATAGCCGGGCGTGGTGGCGCATGTTTGTAATCCCAGTACTTTGGGAGGCGGAGACCGGAGGATCCGGGTTCGCGGCCAGCCTCAGCTCTCTCTCTCTCTTTCTCTCTCTCTCCCTGTCTCTCTCTCTCTCTCTCTCTCTCTACCTAGTGAGGCCCCCCGCAACTTCGTGAGACCCGGTTTCAAAATAAAGTATAAAAAAATAGGGCCGGGGGTGTAGCACAGAGGTAGAACGCCCCTGGGTTCAATCCCCGGTACCGCAAAAAAAAGAAAAAAAAAAAAACATTAACAA